>JAAALK010000175.1:0-80938 GCA_019279435.1 Zizania palustris | reverse complement strand
CCCTCCCACGCGCTTGGCTGACACCCGGTCCCGCCTATCAGTGGCCCTCCCCTCTTCGCTCGCGCCCGCCCACCCCAGCCCCACCCATCAGCTCGCTCCCTCGCCATCCGCGCCCGCGGCCAGTGGCCCCCGCTATCAACTTCGTCATCAACCTCGCGCCAACCCCCCTAATCCCGTCGGCCGAGAACCTCGCCTCGGATCCGCTCGCCGGCTCCCCCTCCCGTTAAACTGACCCCGGCATTGAATTCCCCGAGGCCCGTCGGTAAATTAAGCGCGTTAAGGCGCGCGTTTAAGCCTCTGGATCGCATTCACGCGCATGTCCGCGCCTTCGCCGGTGAGTAAGCCCTCCTCGGCTTTCCTTACATGCGACGCCCGTTAAACCTCGCCGGCATGCCTATTTAAGCCCCCTGGCCACCCGCACCTCGATCCCCTACGCCCACTCGCCTCGAGCACGATCAGAACGCCCTCCATTCGGTTTTTAGCGTAACACCGCCACCCACCCTCCAGCCGTCGATCGCCGTCGCCGGAGTCCCCCTCCGTCCTCGTCGACCGCACCTCTGCGACCGCAAGGACCGCCCCTACCTCGGCCACACCTCCGCTGGCCAAGGAGATCGCCGGATCACCATCGCCGTCGAGTACCCGAGGAACCCACCGCGTCTACCCTCGTCGCCGACCCCTCGCCTCGCCTAAGGTACCGTCGTGACCGCCGTAGTGTCCTCTTTCCATTTCTAGGCTTAGCTAGAGCCACCGTCGCTCGCCGTGGCCCCTGGCCCGCTCGCCGTCGTCGGGGAAGATGACCAGCACGGGTCGAGTACCCGTGCCGTGTCGGATCTGATCCCGACCGTGCGATCGCGATCGGACGACGCACCGTCGGATCTGGTCAAAGCGGTACGTTTTAATCTCGAACGTTCATTCCATTTAAAACCCGCGATCGATCTCGTGCGTCCACGTGGTACCCTTTCGCGCGTTTTAATCCTGGCCGTCCGTTATCACTTAAGCGCCCCGCCTCGCCTGCGCACGTTGGATCTGGATCCGACAGTCCAAATTGGGCCGGACCACGCGTACAGTGCACGGGTTCACCGTGGGCCTGGCTCACCGTGGACCCGAGGGATTTAAAATTTGAAAATGAATTCCAGAAATGCTTTTAAACTTGTAAAATTCATATCTGGCGCATTTGAACTCTAAAAATTGCCATTTCAATTTCAGAAAATTCATAATAATATTCTCTACACATTAGTCCAATAAAAACAATATGTACTTTAGACTTTTTCATGATAATGTAAATGGACATTCAAATACCCTTAGGTTAAAAATATAAATTCAACTATTTAAATTTCAGTAAAATTCATGTTTACCCTTTCTGTTCATATGCTGAAAACCACTAATTTGTACATGGACCTTTCACACTAATTTTATTAGGAGATCTAAATTGAGACTACTCATATTTTAAAACCCTTTTCTTTAAAGGACAACTTTTCATTTTAATTTCCTTTTAGAATTATTTATAAAATGAATTTCAGAACCTTACCACTTAATTTATTTTTAAACCAACTTTAACCTATGTGCTTATCATGTAATGCTATATTGTTTGATTGAATGTTGTGTTCATTTTATTTTACCTTATTATATTGGAAAGACTACGACGCCGTCGAGGAGACGGAATACTTCCCAGAAGTCCCTCCCTCGCCTTTCGCTGACCAAGGCAAGTCATCAAAACTAATCTTTTGTGCATGTTGAACCCATGTTTGATAAAACTATCGCTAAAACACATAGGCTATACATGCATTAGTCAAATGAACCCTTACAATATATTTATTTAGGATCCCCCGACCTTGATGTGCAACCCAAGCCATGCTCTCTAGCCTAAACTCCTTGTCACCATATGATAAATGTTATTAGCTAGTGTCCAATGTATCGACACGATTGCTATAGGATAAAAATGAGTCGTAGTACATGGTTCTACTATATGACCCCATTGTTTCTTATCTATGGAATTCTGTCGGTGTTGGAGTTGTGGTTGTGAGTGAATGCATGGTGGGTTCCGGGTGCAAGATAGGGCATTGGTCGGTAGCACCCGGGGCACTATAAGGACCGGTCTGAGTGATCCGTTGCAATACACTTCCGTACTAACCACAAGTCTAATGGGTAAGTCCTAAATAAGGTATGGAGTGTTCCAAACCGAGGCCACCATTTGGAGATGGGTCAAGCAGCACCTGCGGGTGTCTTGTACCAATGTGGCGCAAAAGGGGGTGCGACGTTAGCCGGGATGCGGCCCGGCGCGCCGGCGAAACCTAGAGTGGGTGGTTATCGCTTGGAGCATTTCATGCCGAGGTTTGGCACGAGTTCCGTGGTATGGGTCATCTCGTTTGGGATGAGTGCGTGCCTTGTGGGTACAGTAGTACATCTCTGATCAGAGTCTTAAATCTTTTCAAAAAGCCGAGCCCACGGTCAAGGGCGGGTTGCGTGACATCCCATAGTTAGATTACTTTGAATATGTATGTGCATGATGGTTTGACATGTAAGGACTGTTGTGCGAGGAGGTAAAACGTACTCCTCGAGTTAGATGATGATGTTGATGTTCATGTTTACTTTCCCGCATGATTAAAATTTGACCACACTAAATGCAATAACTGAAAATGTACTTTTCTGCACTATTAGCCATTATCCTTCCTTGTTTATTATCTTGCATTATTACTTGCATTTGCGGTGGCTTGTTGAGTACTCTTTGTACTCATACCCGTTGGACCCCACAGAGGATGTCTACTATGAAGACGGTCTGGAGTAGCGACCCAGTCAAGAAGAAAGGTCCTGAAGAAGACGTTCGTCATGTAGATTTTTAATTATCTTTATTACTATTTTTATCAAAACTCTGGTGTAATAAATATGGTCTGCGCACCATGAATATTGTCGTATGTACGATGTCGCATGATGAACCTCTTGTTATTATTGTTTTTCTATGGAAATTCAATAATGTCTCGATTTTGATAAATTAGGGCGCCATAGTGAGGCTCGGGGTCATCGGGTTGTGGCCGGCGACGAGCGGGGGCGGCGAAGGAGTTCGGGTCCTCGTCGGCGTCGGGGTTTCGGCGGGTCTCGTCGGTGAAGGAGTAGTGGCCGAGGTCGGGGTGGCGTCGGTGGTCACAATGGTGCGGTCATCGAGGACGGGGGAGGACTCCGGTAATGGCGAGCGGTGGCTGGAGCGTGGGTGGCAGTGTGGTGTTAGAAGGGGTGTCGCGGGTGTTTCGTTCAGGTTCGTTCCGAGTGCTAGCGAGGGGTGAACGCGGGGGTACCAGGGGCTTAAATAGGGATGCCGGTGGGAGGTAAAGGGCATTGTATACATGGAAAGACGAGGGGGGTCTTCAATGGCGCTGGTGAGGTCTGCCATGCACGCGAGCGGTGATCCCGTGGCTTAAACGCGTGGGTTAAAGAGGGAAAACGGCCGGTGGGTCTGGGGGAGCAATAATGCGACGTCGATTAATGGGAGGGGGCCGACGACGAGCGGATCGTGGAGCGTGGGATTTGACCGGCGAAGTTTGGGGGAGGTGGTGCGAGGTGGACGACGGGTCTGACGGGCGGGGGCCACTGTCAGAGGGGCATGGGGGCACGGGCGCGGCAACGGGCGGGACTGATAGGTGGGGTCGGGCTCGGCCGAGAATGGGAGGTTGGCGCCGACAGGTGGGGCCGAGGCATCGGGCCGCGCGCGTGGAGGGAGGGGATCGCTGACTAGCGGGGCCGTTTATCAGTGAGGGACATGGGGAGCGAGTGGGCTGGGCCGGCTTGTTGAGGGAGAAAAGGGAAAGGGGCCGGTTACTGTTTAAATTCATTTCTGAATAAATATAATTGCTGAAATTGGTTTAAAATGTTTGGGTTGCTTCCAAGGGTGATAAAATATGTAAAAATTCTCAAAAATAGGTCTTGGCCTTGGGATCACATATAAATTTTCTTAGGCTCTGGTTTGGACATCTCCTCTTGGTTTTAGTTTATTTGGGTATAAATAGCCTTAAAGTAAATTCAAGAAATATATTTTTCAGAAAAATATAAATAAATTGTATTTTTATTTCTTTGAAAATTTGGGGTGTTACGAACCTATCCCCCTTACAAAGAATCTCGTCCTTGAGATTTGGAATGCTCCTCAAATAGCTCGGCGTATTGGGTCTTTAGCTCGTACTCTTTTTCCCATGTGGCTTCTTCGATGGGGTGATTAGCCCATTGAACCTTATAGAATCAGACCACACGGCTTCTAGTTACTCTTTCCTTGACTTCTAGACTTCGGACGGGTTTGTTGATGTAGGTCAAGTCTTCTTGGACGTTGAGCTGTTGGAGGTCGGCCTGCTCGGTGGGTACACGGAGAAATTTCTTCAGCTGAGAGACGTGGAACACATCATGGACTCCTGCCAAAGATGGTGGTAGCTCCAGTTGATATGCCACCTCTCCTTACCGTCGGAGGATCTGAAAGGGTCCGACATAACAGGGGGCTAACTTTCCTCTAATGTTGAACCTTTGGGTGCCACGGAGGGGAGTGACTCAGAGGTAGACATAGTCGCCCTCCTTAAAGGTCAGATCTCTTCGTCGGTTATCGGCATAGCTCTTTTGCCTGGACTGAGCTATCTTTAACCTGTCCCTGATGACCTTAACCTTCTCTTCTGCTTCCCACAAAATGTCTGCCACGAATAGCTACGACTCTCCGGTCTGATCCCAGAGTAACGACGTTCTGCACTTACGCCCATAAAGTGCCTCAAACGGGGACATCTGCAGGCTGACTTGATAGATGTTGTTGTAGGAGAACTCTGCATAAGGCAAGTTCTTATCCCACATCCCGCCAAAGTCTAGAGCACATGCTCTAAGCATATCTTCCCACACTTGGTTCACCCTTTCAGTCTGACCATCGGTCTGTGGATGATAGGCGGTACTGAAATTCAGTCGGGTGCCGAGTTCTTCTTGAAGATTCTTCCAGAACTTGGAGGTGAACTGACTCACTCGGTCAGATATGATCTTCTTTGGAACTCCGTGCAGGCACACGATCCGGGTCATGTATAACTCAGCCAATCTAGCGACGTTGTATGTCGTCTTGATGGGGTTGAAATGAGCCACCTTGGTGAGTCGATCAATGATCACCCTGATAGAGTCATGACTGGCTTGGGTCCTTGGCAATCCTATGATGAAGTCCATCCCTACTTATTCCCACTTCCATTCAGGGACCTTGAGGGGTTGCAATAGTCTGGCAGGTCTCTGGTGCTCTGCCTTGACTCACCGGCATGTGTCGCACATGGCCACATACTCAGCTATTTCCCTCATCATATCGACCCACCAATATTTCTCCTTCTGGTCTTGGTACATCTTTGTAATCCCAGGATGTATGGAGTATAGAGTCTCATGGGCTTCTTGAAGGATGAGTGCCTTTAGCTCTGGCTTGTTGGGCACGCATATCCATTTTCTGAACTAGACGGTACCGTTCTCGTCTTCGGAGAACCCTAGGGCTTTACCCTTCCTCATATTCTTCTGGATCTCCAAGATATCAGGGTCTTCCTTCCGTGTCTCACGGATCTGGTCCATTAAGACGGGTCTGGCCTCTAGGGCAGTGAGATACATCTTGGTGGTGATCCCTAGATTCAACCTTTCCATCTCCTTGTATAACAACGGGCCTGGTCTTGCACATGATGGCATTACAGTATCCTTTTCAGCTTAGGGCGTCTGCCACTACGTTTGCCTTGCCTGGATGGTAGTGGATGCCTAAGTCATAATCCTTGATCAACTCCAACCACCTTCTTTGTCTGAGGTTCAGGTCCGGTTGGGTGAATATGTACTTAAGGCTTTTGTGGACGGTGAAGACCTCACACCGATTACCCATAAGGTAATGTCTCCATATCTTCAAGGCGTGAACCACGACTACCAATACTAGGTCATGGGTCGGGTAATTTAGCTCATGCGGCCTCAACTGACGGGAGGCGTAGGATATCACCTTCCCATCTTGCATCAGAACACACCCCAACCCTTGGCGAGAGGCATCACAGTCGATGTGGAAGTCCTTCCGGATGTCGGGCAGGGTTAGAATCGAGGCTGACACGACCTTCTTTTGAGGGTCTGAAAACATTCTTCACAATCTGGAGTCCATTCAAACTTCACTTCCTTCTGCAGCAGTCTGGTCATGGGCTTGGCTATCTTTGAGAAGTTCTCGATGAACCCGCAGTAATATCTGGCCAATCCTAGAAAACTCTGGATCTCGGTCATGTTCATCGGTTGTAACCAATTGGTCACTGCTTCCACAGTGGTAGTGTCCAATGCTATTCCTCCGACAGATAGGACATGGCCAAGAAACTTCACCTCGGACGACCAAAACTCGCACTTGTTGTATTTGGCGTACAATTGCTGCTCCCTTAACTTCCCCAGGGTCACACGGAGGTGAGCTTCATGCTCTTCCTTGGTCTTGGAGTAGACGAGGATATCGTCGATGAATACCACAATGAACTTATCCAAGAACTCCATGAATACATTGTTCATCATGTTCATGAAGAAGGTCAGGGCATTCGTGAGTCCGAACGACATCACGGTATACTCGTATAATCCGTAGCGAGACGTGAAGGCAGTCTTGGGGATGTCTTCTTCCCTAATTCTCAGCTGGTGATAGCCTGACCTGAGGTCGATCTTGGAGAACACTGAGGATCCCTTTAGCTGGTCGAATAGGTCATTGATTCGAGGCATCGGGTACTTGTTCTTGATGGTCACATCGTTCAAGGCTCTATAGTCTACGCACATTCTCTTGGTCTTGTCTTTCTTCATGGCGAAGATCACTGGTGCACCCTAGGGTGAGGTACTCGGTCGGATGTACCCTTTCTGTTCCAAATCCTCAATATCGCTCTTTACCTTGGCTAGTTCATTGGCAGCCATCCGGTATGGGTGCTTGGAGATTGGGGTGGTATCGGGGACAAGCTCAATTCTGAATTCGATGTCCCTCTTGGGAGGCATCCCTGGTAGGTATTCTAGGAAGACGTACATGTATTCTCTGACCACAGGCACTTCTTCTAGGGTCAGCGAGTGAAGTGATACTCCGCTAGGACCACGGGTGGTCATCTTAAAGGTGTCGACTTCGTCTCTGGAACTGGTCATGGTGACGGACTTACTAGCGTAGTCTATTACTCCCTTGTGCTTCATCAACCAGTCCATCTCTAGGATGAGGTCGAGTTTGGTGCACTCGATAAGAATTGGCTCGGCCCAAAATAACACCCCTTGGATTTCTATCCTTACCCTTGGGCTGAACAGATTAGCTAGGGTCCTCTTGCCGGGGGTGGCAATCATCATGGGGACGGGCAGAGGGAGTACTTCCAAGTTATTTGTTCTCACAAAACCTTCTGATATGAAAGAATGTGTTGCCCTAGAATCAAACAACACTATCACAGGTATGGAATTTGCTGTGAACATACCGAGCATGACTTCGGGGGCCTCCTGAACTTCCTCGGCGCTGATGTGATTGACGCCGGCATGAACCGCTTGGTTGGGTGCTGCACCTTGGGGCTGTTTGGGGTGAGGACACTGGTGGGAGTAGTGCCTTCCTTCCGGTAGTTGAAGCAGACGATCAGTTTGCCATTGCGGTCCCTCAGCATCGGGGCTTTGGCGGCGGGTGTTGGTTGAGTGGTCGAAGCTGGTAGAGCGGGGTGAGGATTCCCAGCATTGGAGCCACTAGCAGCGTGCGGCGGCCTGTAGACGGGTCAAGGATGGTAGGCGAGTGCTTGTGGCGGGGGGACGAAGTGAGGCCTCTAGGTGTTTCCTTGGTGATGCTTGAATGTGATCATCTTCCTCTTCTTGAGGTCCAGCTTGTTCTGCTCGGTCTCTTGGATGAGAGCCTTGTTCACCAACCACTGGAAGTCGGCGTAGTCGGTGGCGACGAGCTGTATGGAGAGCTCATCCTTTAGTCCCCGGAGGAACTTGGCCTGGCGGAGAGCGTCGGTCCACACTTCCTCTGGCGCATAGCGGGCTAGACGGTTGAACTCATGGAGATACTCCATGACGGTCCGGCTCCCTTGTTGTAGGTCCCGGAACTCCTGCTGCTTGATGGCGACAACTCCGGTGGGGACGTGAGCCATGCGGAAGGCGATGGTGAACTCTGCCCAAGTCACCTCGTGGTCCTCCGGCTGGGACTCACGGTAGTTGTCCCACCATTCCACGGTGGGTCCCTAGAGCTGGTGAGTGGCGAACGCCACTCGCTCCTGGTCGGAGCACGAGAGGAGGTCCAACTTCTTCCCGATGGTTCAGAGCCAATCATCAGTCTCCATGGGGTTTGTCGTGCTTGAGAAGATAGGGGGTCTCACGCGCAAGAACTCCGAGAGTTGAGGCGCGGGAGCGGGGGCTGGTGGACGAGGGATCGGCTCCACATTCTGCTGTTGCAGTCGGTCCAACTGATCCTATTGGTGCTGCATTTGTGTAAGGAGGGCGGTGATCAACTGGTTCTAGTTTGCCATCATTTCCACCAAGGTGGGATGGTTGGCAGATGGCGGTCCAGTTTGGCGCTGGCCCGTTGCACCCTAGTTGGGCACCACACTTTCGGGCAGGCTGTTGGTTGCCCCTTCTCCGCTGTTGGACC
Source organism: Zizania palustris (assembly GCA_019279435.1). NCBI lineage: Eukaryota > Viridiplantae > Streptophyta > Magnoliopsida > Poales > Poaceae > Zizania > Zizania palustris. Next base: position 72,363 of record JAAALK010000175.1, on the reverse strand, counting down.
CGGTGTTCTGGTTGTCGGCCATCTTCTAAGAACAATAACACTTTCAATCATAAGATGGTACTAAAATGTTTGTTACATTTAAGCTCTTATTTTCGTGCCACCCACAACACAAGCCGTTGCAGATGGTACCACAATCAAAGCATAATCATAAAACACCCAATGAGTACTATTGTCTACTCGTCATCCGGGGTAGTCACCGTGCTCTCGGAACCACAGGGGTCCTGAGGGACGGTGGACTCGGTGGAGTTCTCAATGATGGGGTCGGCGATGATGGCGGGGCGTGGTGCAGTGGCGCTGGAGCTAGATGGTCCGGCGGGTGCGAGCGGTGGCGTGATCCTCTTGGGGTGAGGGGCTAGCTCACGGATGGGCTTTTTCCTCCTCGGGACGAGGGGAAGCATCTCAGCGATGTCCTTCTGCAGCTGGATGATCTTGCGCTGCAGCTCGCCATTTTGTTGGATCAAGCCCTTCGTCTCCCGATGAAGGAACACGACCGCCTCGTGGTGCTCCTTGGTGTCGAGCACGGCCTCGGTGTGGAGACCATCCATAGCCTGGAGAAGACGTGTCTGCTGGGCCATGACCGGTTCGTGGTCGGAGAGGACCCTGACGTAGATGCTGCGGTGGGTGCTGGGAGTACGCATCGGTACAAGCTGGAACGATGAGTCCTGAGGACGATCATCGTAGATCATCCTCAGCTCCATGAGGGCCTAGAGGGCGGCGCGCTGGCACGCAACATCGACGGTCGGTCCCCCGAGTGCTGCCGTGAAGAACGACAAATGGTCGCCGAACCCGTGAATAGTGACTGAAACATTACAAGGTCCTACAAACTCCTCCATGTAGACGCCGTGGAACTCGGGCTCGAAGGTGAAACCAAGAAAGGTCACCATCATCCGGAGCTCCCGGATGAATCCCTCGAAGTGGCGGAAGAAGCTATGGACGTGGTGGATAGGCATCTACAAATACAACAAGTTAAAAAGAGTAAGGGGAGGAACAAAGTGGTGAAGTAGGTTTTCACGAAATAAATTTTAACAAACATACACTCACTATTTTTCATGAGGGCTCTACACAGATTAAGGCCAGGCGCCAAAGCACATACAATCAACAGTATCATCTCTTTGTGCAGGCACCTGGTGAATCTATAGATGCCATGTTTTCTCGCTTTGATGCGATAGTAAGTAACTTGCGGTCCAACGGGACACTTGCTTACAATGATCATGATAGGGCTATCAAGCTTCTCTATGCTCTTGATCGTAGCATATGGGAAGTTAAGATATACAGCATTGAGGAGTCCACAGGTTATGACACATTGACCTGTGATGAGCTCTTCAGCAAGCTGAAGTCCACAGAGATTTCCAAGGCATCTCTTGCAGTGCATAGGAACTCCTTTCCACAGCCATTGGCATTAGTTTCTAGCACTAGCCGTGGCACCACTGTAGAACCAAGCACATCAGGCACTTGTGTTTTTGCAGATGGTTTTGCTTTGTCCTCCCTGGTCTCCGTCACTAAGGAGCAGGTGGATACTCTGGATGATGATGAGCTTGCTCTCATTGCCAGAAGGTTCACCCGTTTTCACCATGAGAGACGGGATCAGAGGAGAAGTGGGTTTAATGGTTGTTTTGAGTGTGGCGACACTTCTCACATCAAGGCCAATTGTCCTAAACTCAAGAAGAGAGATGAGAGTGAGCGCCCCAAATACCACAAGAAGGAGAGGAAACCCTTTGTGAAGGGCAAGCGCGGCAAGGTGGCTAAGAAGGTAGCCAAAGCCGCTTCCAGAGCTTTTGTTGCTGCTCTCAGCGACATCAACACTTCCTCAACTGAGGAGTCGAGCTCTGATGAGGAGGAGTCCCCAAGGAAGGAGGAGAAGAAGGACAAGAAGGGACGAGATTTCACCGGCCTTTGCTTCATGCCCGACAGCGATCACAACGGCGATGAGCTTGACTCATCTGAGGTACCTCTATCCTATGACCAGCATTCAATTAAACTAGATGAACTGAATGAAGTAGTTCTTGGTCAAGATAGGTTGCTTGTGCAAGCCGCTAGAGATAGAAAAGACCTTAGACTTAGGCTAGAATCTGTTTCTACTGATTATGCCATGCTTAAGTCTAGGGTTAATGATGCTGAATGTTAATCTTGCACTGTTGTCATGGGTGAGCTTGCTCAGTTGCATTCTGTGCATGCTCAAACCCTCTCTCAGCTTGAGACTGCACAGAAGCAGCTTTTGATGGTTGATTCTAGTACTCATGATATAAATGAATGCATGAACTGTTCTTTATTATGTGAGAGCATTGATTTGCGTGATAAGCATGTTCATGACTTAGAGGCTAGATTGGAGAGGGCCGGTAGTTCTAAGGATGTGCAACCTGTGTGTGACACTTGCATAACCCTTAAGGACCAGCTAGGCACTGTTAGAGAGCGAGCTAAAAACCTCATGACTGAAAATGAATACATTCTTTCTGTGGTTAACAAATGCACTGAGGGAAAGGGTAGAATGGACTTGTTGTTGGCCAAGACCAAGATGTGTGCTGATAGGGCAGGGTTAGCTCTGGAATTGGGTTTTGAGAGGATTCCCTCAGACAGTAAGAACAATACTGTTTTTACCTCACCCACTACCTTAGAGAAAGAAAGAGCCCTGTTAGACACACCATCAGCCAAAAAGTCTACCCGAACCCCAAAGAAAACCACTCCTCCTGCAAAGAAAATTCCTCCCAAGAAAACCACTCAGCAGAAGCCCAAGGAGCCTGTGAGGATTGCTCCTATGACCCATGAGAGTGCCCCTAGGAGAGTGTTTCATTGTTCCTATTGTCAGTGGTTGGGTCATCTGGTTGGGTTCTGTTTTCGTCGCATCAAGGATGAGCGACGCTCTTAGGCGATGACTTTCCAGGACATGCATTACTCATCTCGAGCTATGCATGAGTATGAGTTGTACTCACGTCCTGTTTTCGAGGCTCCTCGCACTTCTCGGAGAGGTTTTGCTCCTCGAGGTGTTCACCATGTTCCATATGGTGGTAGACCCCGGGCGAGTAGCTTTGTACCTCGACAGAGTAAGAGACCTCGTCATGCAATTGGGTCTCAGCTTGTAGGTAGACCTCACACTTTGCATCATTTTGATTATCATGTGCATGGACGGTCTATTTTTACTCTGCCTACTACTCGTATCACTCAGTGCTGGATGCCTCGTCGTATATTCACTCACCCCAGCACTGAGCGATCGAGATTTTCATATCATGTGTAGGGACCAGATCAAGGCTTGGAGGGAACGTGGATCATGGACTCTGGTTGTTCGTGCCACATGACCGCAGATGCAGCATGGTTCTCCAGCCTCACCACAACCAAGCAAAAGGAACATATCACCTTCGGCAACAATAGAAGGAGTAGAGTGAAAGGTAAAGGTGTGGTAAGAATCAACTCGAATTTCACTCTCAAAGATGTTGCTTTGGTTGAAAACTTGGGATACAATTTGCTTTCTGTATCTCAATTGTTTGATGAGGGCTTCGAAGTGCGATTCCATCGCGATACTTCGCAAGTACTCAATTCTGATGGCGTTGTGGTTTGTAAGATCTTTAGAGTTGGGAGAGTCTTTGGAGCTAATTTTTCTGAGTCATCTGGTTCTTCTCATTGTCTTGTTGCACATTCTACTTCTGAGCTTTGGAAGTGGCATAGGAGACTAGGGCATATGAGCTTTGAGTTGCTCGCTCGTCTGTGTGCCCTAGGTCTGATCCGAGGATTACCCAAGCTCAAGTTTGAGAAGAATTTAGTTTGCGCTCCTTATCGACATGGAAAAATGATTGCCGCTTCGCACTCGCCAGTCACCATGGTGATGACTGAACAACCCAGAGAAGTTCTCCACATGGACACTGTAGGTCCTTCTCGGGTTAGTTCTTTAGGCGGCAAGTGGTATGTGTTAGTCATTGTCGATGATTTCTCTCGCTACTCTTGGGTCTTCTTTCTTGCCAGCAAGGATGAAGTGTTTTCACACTTTCGGAGCTTGGCTTTGAGACTTTTCACTGAACTCCCGGGTGCATTGAAATTCATTTGAAGTGATAATGGCACTGAGTTCAAGAATAGTCTCTTTGTTGACTTTTGCAAGGAGCATGGCATAGAACATCAATTCTCTGCTCCGCGGGTTCCTCAACAGAACGGTGTTGTTGAGAGAAAGAACCACACTTTGGTTGAGATGGCTAGGATGATGCTCGATGAGCACGGGACTCCTAGAAAATTCTGGGCCGAGGCCATGAACACTGCATGTTAAATCTCAAACCGAATCTTCTTACGCTCAATTTTGAACTTGACATCTTATGAGCTACGTTTTGGGAGACAGCCCAAAGTTACTCATCTTCGAGTTTTTGGTTGTCGTTGCTTTATCCTAAAACGTGGAAATTTGGACAAATTTGAGTCGCGTTCTTTTGACGGGATCTTTTTGGGTTACACTACACATGGTCATTCTTATCGTGTTTATAATTTGGAAACTAACACTATCATCGAGTCATGTGATGTAACTTTTGATAAATCAACCCCCTCTGTTAGTTCCACTTTTGAACAGGCAAATGAACATGACATGGAACAGACCATCTTCGAAGAAGAAGATTCCGGAGATTTTGAGGATGAACCCCTACTACCCTCTACATCGACCCCCGAAGCCGACCCCGCTTCGACCACTTTGGCACATGGTCCTGAAGCAACTACCTCGACATCGGTTATCTTGGACCACTCCAACACACAAGTTTAGGGGGAGACTACATCCCGCCGTGAGGCTCCACATCATGTTCAAAGGATGCACCCTCCCGAGCAGATCATTGGTGAGCTTGATCAAAGGGTAACACGTTCTCATGCTCAATTTATTGATTCCGCTTTGTTGCTTCTTTCGAGCCCTTAGATGTTAGTCATGCACTTTCTGATTCTAGTTTGATCAATGCCATGCATGAAGAACTTGAAAATTTTGAGAGAAACCAAGTCTGGACTTTAGTTGATCCTCCACCAAATGTTCATTTCATTGGAACAAAATGGATTTTCAAAAACAAACAAGGGGAGGATGGGACTGTAGTTAGAAACAAGGCTAGACTTGTAGCTTAGGGTTATTCTCAATTAGAAGGGATTGATTTTACTGAAACTTTTGCACCTGTTGCACGTCTAGAGGCCATTAGGATTTTGCTTGCCTTTGCGACATCCCGGGGATTCAAACTCTATCAAATGGATGTCAAAAGTGCATTTCTTAATGGCTTCATAGGCGAAGATGTTTATGTAAAACAACCCCCTGGCTTTGAAAACCCCAAATACCCACATAAAGTCCTTAAACTTCATAAGGCTCTTTATGGACTCAAGTAGGCCCCTCGGGCATGGTATGACAGACTTAAGTCTTTTCTGCTTGAGTGGGGGTATTTGATGGGATCTATTGATAAAACCCTATTCACTCTCAAGCATGGCAAAGATTTCCTCCTAGTCCAGATTTATGTGGATGATATCATCTTCGGTGGCTCTTCTCATGCTTTGGTTGCCGAGTTTGCAGATACCATGAGCAGGGAGTTCGAGATGTCTATGATGGTCGAACTCACATTTTTCCTTGGTTTGCAAATCAAGCAAAGCAAACAAGTTACCTTCGTTCACCAGACGAACTACACTAAGGACCTGCTCAAGAAGTTCGACATGGTTGATGCGAAGCCCCTCGCTACTCCAATGGCTACTTCGATAGGATTGGACCTGACGAGGATGGAGAAGCCGTAGATTAGAAGGAGTTCCAAAGCATGATTGGCTCCCTCCTATACTTGACTGCTACGAGGCCGGACATACACTTTGCAGTGTGTCTATGCGCTCATTTTTAGGCTTCACCATGAGCTTCGCACCGCCAAGCGGTAAAACGCATTCTCAGGTATCTCAAACATACCCTCGAATTTGGCATTTGTTATTCTGCGTCTTCCTCTTTGTGTCTTCGAGGTTATTCCGATGCGGATTTTGCTGGGTGTAGGATTGATAGGAAAAGTACATCCGGTACTTGTCTTTTTCTGGGTACTTCGCTGGTTTGCTGGTCTTCCCGCAAACAGTCTAGTGTTGCACAATCGACGACTGAGGCCAAATATGTTGCTGCAGCTAGCTGTTGCTCTCAGATTTTGTGGATGGTTTCCACTTTGCGGGATTTTGGGTTAGATTATAAGAGTCTTCCACTTTTTTGTGATAACACTAGTGCTATTTGTATTGCAAATAACCTGGTTCAGCATTCCAGAACCAAACACATTGATGTCCGATATCATTTTCTCACAGATCATAATGAGAAGGGTGATATTGAACTTCAATATGTTGATACCCAACACCAGCTAGCCGATATTTTCACAAAACCCCTCGATGCTTCTCGTTTTGCCTACTTGCGTGGGGAACTTGGTGTTTGTCACCCTTATGACATTTTGTGAGGGGGAGCACAGTTTGATTGTCTTGCATATGCTCATTTTGTGTGTGAAATTGCATTTACATCTTTTGCACTTATATGCCTGATTTTAATTCATGAGATCATGTCAGCTCAGCTCTGTTTAATATGTCTGAAACATTGTGTGCATGATTTTTCTTTCCAAAATCAAATCATGCTCACTGCTTAGTCTTGAATCTAGCATGTTTAGGCAGGACTGCTTTAGCTATCTTTTATCTGCTTGATAGCAAGACTTCTTTTCTCTGGATGCTAAACATTGCAACTTGGAAAATTGTTCTACTTACTCATGGATATTCATCAAGTGCTAAACAAATTGTTCACTTAATTAAAATCAAAAACTCCAAGATTTGCATGCTACAAGTGAAAAGATCCAGGTGGGTTTGTTTGTCGCACTACTCTATTCTAGACTGCTTACGATTGCACATTGGTCTGAACTGGGATAGTGTAGTGTATGCCAAAATCACCGCCTTAAGCTTCTGATGGCTTTCATGCCTAGGCTTGGCTTGAGTGGAAAGTATAAGGTAGACAAACAAATAACCCCTGACATTATGAAAAGAACAACAAAATCATTGATCATCATGTTTGCTTTCAATGCTTCACTTGAACTAGACTTGTCTGTCTAGAGTAGAAATTGACTAGCTTTGCGTAGTCCCTATTTTTACTTTTCTAGTTACCTTGATTGAGTGGTGATGCTTTTATTTCAAAATGATAAAATCACATGCTGTCATCATGTTTTTAGAGAATGTTAAATTGAGTTGAGCACATGATAATTGGTATTAATGTTTGCATATTTTTGCTTTATATGTCTTTGCAATTCTACCCATTTCGAAGCTTTGCATCTTTCAAATGCTCCTTGATGCTTGCATTGCCAAAGGGGGGGAAATTTTTGAGTTCTCTGTCGCAAGGGGTAAAATAACTCAGTGGGAGTTTTATCTTGCAAAGGGAAAGATTTGCCGAAGGGGATTTTACTCTTTTGAAAAGGGGGAGGAAAATTCTTTTGTCAAGTGATATGATTTGGCTCGGTTCTGAGTTTTTATGGTCACTTGTGTGCTGAAATTTTTCAAATTTTCTTAAACTTGAATTTGGTTGTCAATGCATTCATCAAGGGGGAGATTGAGAAACCAAAGGTTGGTTTCGGAGTCTGTGATGAGTGATTGACAGATTTTATCCTCTGATTCGAAGGGGTCCCTCTGAAAGGGTTCAGATGTTGTTTCACCGAAGGGTTCGGTGGGTCTGTTTGCTGCAGCTGTTGCAGCGGAGTGTGCTTGTTGGAGGGGTCCGACAGTACACGATAACTGGGTCGTACCGAAGGTCTCGGTACTTTGGGCGGTACACTAGAGTGTGTGCTGAAGGTTGTTTACCCAGAGAGGTCTCTGGGGTACTAGATACACTTGTCTGTTTGTCTGTGGTGCACAGGTGACTTCGGAAGCGACGGATGGTTCGTAGCAAGTGAACCTGGGACAAGCGGGAGGCTTGATGCCAAGCGAGCGGGGAGCTCCGTCACGAAGGCTGCGTGGTGCCGAGGTCGGACCTCGGGTCGAGGTGCGCCAGACGAAGGCAGAAAGTGCGGAGCATGGCTCCGGGTGAAGGTACCCCGAGACGAAGTCCTCGGAGGCGAGGCACTTCGAAGGGTACTCCAAATGCAGTGACTTCAGAGTATGGTGGACAAAGCCCTCAGCAATGAGGCAAGGTATTCATCCTGTGAGTTCATTTTGTGTTCCCTGTTCATGCAATGAAGTTTTTATTTTGTTCTTCTTTCACTTCTTGAACTTGTACCGTGTGTTGCACTTCATGTTTTGATTTCTCTGTGCACCATCTTCTTGTGGGTTTTCTAGAGAGGTGTGTGAGAGGTCTGTTCGTGTGAATTGTGTGTTTTTCAGTGTCTGTTCGCTCTGTGTAAACTGGAGGCAAGACCTCTCTGATTACTAGCGAAGCACTATTCGAAGCCCATTTTCTTCCCTTGTCGAAGTCCTCGGCGAAGTGTGTTCAGTGTGCGTTTAGACCTTCGAAGTACATAGCCTAGCACCAGTTGCTATCGCTGAATATTTGGTTGAAGTCCTTAGAGGGAAGTCTGCTCTTGCGAAGGGTAAAGTGCGAAGCCTGCTTGAAGGCACCTAGTGTGCGGATCCTGCACTGACTTAGCAAAGCTGAATCTTCGGGGTTGTGGGTGGAGCGAAGTCTTCTTGGCTTCAAACTTTTTCTCCTTGCGAAGCCTGATTTCGGTCCAACAAATAAATATATCGTAGGGCTTGTGATTAAACTAATGCAATATTATATTCCTATGAGTTATAGCGGTAATTATGAAAAATGGGCTCAATTATGATCAACTTGGGCTTTGTGACTTGCCATGATAAGCAAACGGTGAAGGTGGAACCTCGGAATAGAACTCCGGATCCTCGGCGGCTTCGTAGTCTTCTGATACGAAAAATAAACACGACATTCAATATAAACAATCCAAAAATCATAAATACAAGCATATAGGTTTTGTTGGATTAAACAAAGGAAATAAAGCCTTAAATCTTCTGAAATTATTGCACAAATATTTAGGACCAATTTTTATGGGGTTATGAAATTTCTAAAATGAAATAAACATTTACCCTAAAGGGTTTTTTAAATTCCTATTAAATAAAAATAAAATGTACAAAATTTACAAAATTTGAATGGTCAAATTTTGGAGTTAAATTGAGCAAGTTATGAATTTTTGAAGTTTAAACAATTTTTCTGAATTTTTATTAAACTGAAAACAGTCTCTGGTCCACAGTGAACCAGGTTCACCATGAACCCTTGACTGTGCGCGTGGGTCGATGGGGAGTAAGTGGCATCCAATGACCCACAATGCCCGATACCGTTTCGGCGTAGATGGACGGTGAGGATTAAATCCCACGAGGGATTTAATCCTTGCCATCCAAGCGCGATCGTGCGGCTGGGACTAAATCCGGCACGACACGCGCTACAGTACCAGTGATGCCTTCTTCTCTGGCACCAGCGGTGAGCGTAGCGGCGGCGGCGATGGCCTAGGGTCTAACCCGAATGCAAAAATGAGTCGAGCATAGCTCGAGGGTCATGACGGTACCGAAAATGGGGTCGACAGCGAGAGGATGAGGCTGGCGGCGAGTAGTGGCGATGAGGGAGCTTCGGGTCCAACGACGACATGGTGCTCCAACAGCGATCAGGCCCAACGGAGGTGAGGCTGAGGATGGGTGGGTGATGGCGGTCCCGGAGAGGTCAGCGGCGAGGGCGGCGGGGGCCTGTGGCGTCGGTGATCGGCGGTTGGAGTCAAAACAGAGGGAGGGAGGGTTTCGGCATCGCAAGGCACCGGGAGAGCGTGGCTAGTGCTAGGGCATGTGGCCGGTGTTGCGGTGAGGATGAGGCTTAAATACTGGTCGTTGGTGGTGAGGATGGAAGGCTAAAAGGGGGAAACCCAAGGAGGGTTTCCAAATTACTCCAGCGAGCCTTCCTTTTGCTCGGATTATTGCCATCCATGGTGAAACCGTGTCGGATTCCGAGGGAAAGAGGTCGCCGGAGATCAGGGATCAGGATCCCGGGGGCAATTGGATGGAAAGCGATCGGCGGTGGCAGATTTAAGGAAGGGGATCACCGGAATAGGAAAGAGGGGGGATTCCATCGGAGACGATGGATCCGACAGGCGGCCCCCACCAGTCGACGAGCGAGCGCACGGGATACGGTGCTAACAGGTGGGCCAGTGCTGCCAGGGACTGAGGGGCGCGTGTGCGAGGTTGACAAGCGGGCTAGGGTAGGCGCAGGCGCGGAGGAGAGAGAGGGGGCGCACGCCAACAGGCGGGTCCCACCGGTCAGTGAGTGTGGCGCTGGGCTGGGTCGGGCTGAGGCGGTTTGGGGGTTGCGGCCCAATGGGATTTAAAATGTATTTTTCATTTAAAATAATTCAAGAAAATCATTTATTTATTTATAGCTTGAAACATAGTTGCTAAAATTTTGTAAAAATTCTCAAAAATATTTCTTGGCTTGTAGATTCCACCAAAATTTTATTAACTTTAAATTTGAAGTATTTTTACCTGTTTTGCTTTATTTGGGTTCTTTTATCCTTTTCTCTAATAAAATAATTCCTTTTTATTTCAGAAATTTTATTTCCCTCATTTTTATTTTACTTTTAAATTTGGGATGTTACAATCCGAGGCCTCTACAGGCGTCCCCAAAGACAGTCGTGCTGGAGGCTCAGTACGGGACCCTTCGTGCCTCGATGGCCCTCGAAAGGCAACCACTAAAGAAAAGATGTGACGTCTACAGTGTTGGGTGACTCTTGTTGAATGGGACATGAGGTCCCTGTAGCAATCAGGTCATGGCCAAGCACACATCAGGGCCATACGTGCTCCGTCACTCCAATCGGCCATTAGCCCTACTCAGGCAGGTGTATAGAACTAGTATCGTCGTATCCCTATGAAATCCAAGATACAGGGTATGTAGTGACGAATGTAACTCAGGGTTAAAACGTATTTTCCCCATAGGGCCCTTTCCTATAAATACCTTTCCCTCGTATTGTATAGACATCTTCTAGAGAAAGAAAGATAGCAGAGTTATTATTCCTCCGGGAGGCTCCGTGGAGACTAAGCCCATTCTTCTAGCTTAACCACATCTTAAACCACTCAAACCTGCTGGCGTAGTCCTTTACGCCAACTATTGGCACCATCTGTGGGGATACTAATTCCAAAAGCTAGCATCCCTTCCACTAAACACCCTCCAAAAACATGCCTCCCAAGAAGAGCGTGAGCACGGTTCCCCTTTCGGAGGTCTGCTCGGACCTCACGGCAGGAACCCTCGAGAGTGAACACTACAATGGCGGCCGAAGCCGCCCCATTCAGGAACCTAGGCATAGCACCAGGAGCCGAAGATCCCTCCGATTCCGCAAACCCATCTGTGGACTTCCAAGTCCCCGTAGGTCAAGGAATCGTTGGCCTCCGCTCGTCGGGAGACCTCCCAGCCACGATCCTCATGATGGACTTCGTCCAATCGCAAGACCCGGAGACCCACTCTAGAGGAAGCGAGAGCTAGGCCGACGTGTTGGCCACCAAGAATGCACAACTTAGGGCTAAGCTCATGAGGTGGCAACAGGCAGCCGCAAACTGGCTCCTCGACCAAAACAAGTCGGCAAGAGCGCCAAAAGATGAATCCATCGCGATAAGCAATGTAGAGGACCAAGAAAACCCAGAGGGGACAGCAGAACACCACCTTCGACAAAGAATCCCCACTGCACCCGGACTTACAGAGGGTGCGGTTTGATTCTAAGTTCCGTGCATTTAATCTCTCAAAATATTAAGGGAATTCCGACCCAGGAGAATTCTCTCGGTCGTACGCCCTGGCGATAGAAGCCTACGGAGGAGAGCAGGACATGATGGTGAAGTGCTTTCCCCTCGCACTCAAAGGGATTGCTCTTCGGTGGTTCTGGTCACTGAAGCCAGGATCCATCAAATCTTGGGAGCAGTTGAAGAAGAAGTTCGTCAAAAACATTCAGGGAACCTTCGTGGCCCCCGAGTCTACGGGGAGCTTTTTTTATGTGAAGCAACAACCCGGTGAGACGCTCCACCAGTACTCCCAGCACTTTGCCCAAACTAAGGCCCATATTAAGGGGCTATCTGCTTCCTCGGTCATCGACGTGGCCTGCGAAGGCGTCACCAACCCTGACCTACTTGACAAGCTCCATCAAAAACCCATCTGTTCGTTGGCCCACCTAATGACCTACTTCAAAGAGTACGCCATGTCTGAGGAGGGGCAGCTCTGAAGGCATGCGACGATAGCCCCAGTATGGGCCTCAGAGGCCAAAGTCCCCGAGGCCAAAAGCCGCAGCCCCCTCGAGCCATGCCAATGGAGCCTCGATACCACGATTCCCAGAGGGGGAAAAAGCACTACCAGGGAGAAGTGCTCAACATTGCCCCCACCTCGAAGCCTCCAAAATTCTAGCACACCCAAGGAAGAGGTCAGGCTAACACCTCGAAGCCACGAGAAAGAGCCCTAGGCGGGGGCCAGGTCTTCCACTACAGTGTCCAAGAAGAGAATTGGAGCCATGACACCGATTCCTGCATTACCATCCTCGCCCTCCGGAACGACTACCTTGAGCGAAGCTCCGGTCGAGGGTCTACCGATAGGGCACCGCCTGCCACTAGCTCCGATCGAGGAGCGTGAGGCTCTCAGATACTTCTCGGACCTAAGCAAGCTACTGACCCCCTAAGACTGAAGAAAGCTTAGATCGAGGGAAATGCATAGTGTTGCCCATCACCGGCAAGGGTGCTATGGGCAGCATGTCGAAGCGGCAACGTCGGGAGTATATCCGTGAAGTGGGGTACATCGGGACCTCGGCATCGGCCCCAACAATTCCTGAATGGTCACACATGCACATCTCCTTCACCGCCGACGATGCTGTCGGCATTAAATTCCCACATGCCGACCCCCTCGTCATCACCGCCGACATCGCTGGCTTCGAAGTCCGTCGGGTACTGATTGATGGAGGAAGCTCCGCCGACATCATTTTTGTGCAGGCCTTCGACCAACTTTGAATCTCAAGAAGGCACCCGCTCCCAGCCACTAGGACGCTGCAGGGCTTCGCCGGTCCACCCCTCGATGTCCTCGACCAGATAGGCCTTGAGGTAACCTTCGGTGAGGGCTCCCTTGCGTGAACCGTGGAAGTCATCTTCTACATCGTGGACGCCCCCTATGCTTACAATGCCATCTTCGGAAGAGACATGCTGAACTGATTCGGAGCCATCACACACCACAACTACCTCTGCATGAAGATGCCGACTCAGGGGGGATCCCTCACCATCCTCGGCGACCAAGCTGTAGCTCGAAGGGTGGAGTACGGCCACACTTCCCCACTGGAAGCACGACAAGTCAACAACAAGCGGGAGCACCTGGAAGACCAAGACCACTGAGGAGCCATGTTGAAGAGCATGGGCCTCATGGCTCCAGATGTGATGAGTGATTGTCAACGGAAGTCAAAGAGGACATGAAGAGAAGAGAAGACCTGCTGTGTCTAGGCCGCATGTGACTCAGGTACACGGGCAGCGAGCGACTGTCGGGCAGAGGGGCAGTGAAGTCGGGCTGGCCCAATCTGGGTACATGGGCTAGGAGCAGCAGAGGATCCACTGGTCTATTGACCGGGATTGACTCAGGTACACGGGCGGCGAGCGATTGCTGGGCTGAGGGAGCTGCGGAATCGGGCCAGCCCAATATGGGTACCCGGTGCGAAGACGGTGGATGCTTTGTCAGTTTCGACGCAAAACTGATGACCGCTGATCTCGGATCTGACCGTTTTGAGGCAAAGCCGTAGCTGCTATGAAAGCTTCGCATCAGGACAAGTTATCTTTATTTAGGTTTATACTATTTTGCCTTTAGGCCCACAGTCTGTTAGTCGAGTCTGTAAAAAATCCTAAGGGCATTTTAGTCTTTTCCATTTTTATTTCAGCGTCTGTAAAAACCCTAGGGGTATTTTTGAGTTTTCCCATTTATTGGGCTGCCTATAAAAAGACCACAATACCTAGGGTTAGGGTTACCCATTCTGTAATCACTTTACCAAATCACAAAAGTTTGGGTCTTCTTTTGGTGTTCATCTTCCTAGAGTTCTTCTCCACCGCTAGCGTTCATCTCATTCAAATCGCCGCCGCGTCTGGTTTATCCACCCGGCGTATCTTTTGTTTTTCTTCCGGCGCTGTTTTCCTCTTGTCTTACGTTTTTTCCTCTGGCGTTGTTTTCCCTGGCTGTGCGGAGCGTGTTACCAGGCACAACATTATGCACAGTAGTAGGCAGCGCGTGGCTACCTAGGCTAGTCCTAGCCTATTGCATGTCAAGAACCTGCAGCAGCACAGCAGTGCAGCTAGCTGCGGTAGCTTCTAGCCTGCCGACCTAGGAGCACCTATCTACGCACGGCAGAAGCCACACAAAACTTGTGTGCTGCAACATCCAAGCAGCAGGCACACACAGTCCTCTGTTTCTGTCATCGCACATCGTGGGACCCACTAGAGTTCTGGTCGTAGCAGCACCCAAGCGAAGACAGCGAAGGCCCGCAGCGTGCAGGCTTGCGAGTGGAGCTTGTTGCACATCTTCGTCGACCAAGCGAAGTAGTCAGCGAAGCCCGCGCGAAGGGACTTCGACATCCAAGCTGTACCAGTACGTGGACTTCAACGGGTTGGACTGCAGACTTCAGTAGTCACACAGGCTTCGACGTCTATGACTACAGGCTTCGCACAGGCTTTGACAAGTACCATACAGGAGACAAATTTCAAACATTAAATTCTGTTTCTCGTTTTGCGTGGTTTTGAGTAGATTACTTGTAATATTTCTTTTGATGTTGCGTGAACTGCTTATGTTTTGAATGATCTGTTAATCTGCCTTTCAACACTGTGTTGGTGTCTTCTCTATTAGGACACCGGTTGTTTTTAGGCTAGATTATTTTTGGCACTGTTGATCTGTTTACTTTTTGCTGTAAGTCTATTGAGGTGCGTTGGGTGTTGGGAGCAGGCCATTGATTCGCAAGAATTTTTAAGGCGCCCATTCACCCCCCCTCTGGTCGCTACTTTTGGTCCTACAAGTGGTATCAGAGCCTGGTTAGGGTTTTTCCATACCTTAACCGGTTCTAAACCCAGGTAGTGATCATGACTTCTTCTGTAAAGTTCCCATCCCTGGAAGCGTTTGGCTACACTTATTGGAAGACTCACATGCGAGCCTATCTCATGAGCTAGAGCTCGGACATTTGGGACGTTTGTGTTCACGCTACTTTCACCATATTGCCTGTTGCTGAGCGTACATCCCCAGAGATAATCGCACAACATCAGAACAACAACAAAGCGGTGAACATTTTGTTTTCTGTTTTAGGTCCCACTGAGTTTGAGCGTGTGAGCCATCTCAGCACTGCTAGAGAGATCCGGGCTACCCTCCAGGCACACCATGAGGGGACAGCCTAGGTCAAGGCTCGGCTCTATCAGACCTACCGGTGTGAATATGAAAATTTCACACAGAAGCTGGGTGAATCTGTTGAAGCCTTGTTTGGTCGTTTTCAATTGTTCATCAACAAGCTTCAGGCCAACAAGGTCGAGGGAGTTCAGCTGGTCTCAGATTATGAGTAGGCGCTCAAGGTTCTTCATACCTTGGACCCTAAGATCTGGGAGATCAAGGTATCCTCTATCATTGAGAGCACCTCTTATGATACCTTGACAATTTCAGAGCTGTTCAGCAAGCTCAAGGCCATAGAGGTTGATATCCAGTTGAGATCAAATCTCACTAGCTCTGGATCAAAAACCCTGACCCTTGCGACACATTCTGTTGACTCCTCTTCTGTGAGCTGTGCTGGGTTCTCTTTGATGTCTATCACTGAGGACCAGCTTGAGTCTCTAGGAGATGATGATATGTGTCTGTTTAACAACCGGGTGCGTCGTGTCTATGATAAGCGAATGTTCAAAAGACACGGCACAAAATCCGGATGCTTTGAGTGTGGTGATCCAGGTCATTTCATCGCCGATTGCCCTAAGCGAAATGGTCACAAGAAGGGTACTGGTGGTGGCTTATACGACTCTGGCAAGCACGACAGCTCCACCTTCACAAAGGGCAAGCCCAAGACAAGATTCTTCCGAAAGGCCCTAAAGGACTACCGGTGTGAGAACAAGAAGCGAGACAAGGCCTTCTTCGCCGAGATGGAGAGAATCTACTCCAAGCGGTCTTCATCTTCTTCCTCTTCATAAAGCTCAAGCGATGAGTAGATCATGATCAGGAAGGGGAAGGACAAGGATGATCTGGAGGGCCTCTGCTTCATGGCCTTTGGGGACAAGCCGAAGAGACGCTCACATCACCGCCGAAGATCCCGCAAGAGCTTCTTCTCAATAGCTCTTGGGGATATTGAAGAGAAGGGCTCCCCCGACAACTCTGACGATGACGACGATAAAAAGGTATCCTCCTATGAACAAGAATTCATTGATTTACTTGAAGAGAACCATCAGGAGTTGAGGTATCGAGAGAAACTGCTTAGAGGGGCTAAGAAAAGAATAGATGAGTTTGAGAGTGAGCTTGTCGTGGCCAATGGTAGGATTGAGAGTCTATCTTCTTCCTCTTTCTTGGGTGGTAGCAGTGAGTGCCCAAACTGTGAGGTGTTACTGTGTGACCTGACGACTCTGAAGTCCAGGTACACAGAGAGGGTAGATGAGAGGGACGCTTTGGCCACTGAGCTTGAGAGCGCTCTGTTGGAGCTGAAAGATGCTCATGCCACTGTCGTCGTGCCCTATGTTGACTGCCCATCCCACCTAGCTAGTTTAGCTGAGCTGAAAGCCAAGGGTGATGAGCAGTTGGGCGAGTTGGAGAGAGTTAGAGTTGAACTGGAGCATACTAGGCTAGAGCTTGAGACACTGTCAGTTCCACCCACTGTTTGTGAGAACTGCTTGTCTCTTAGATTGGAGTTGATCAAGCTGAAAGCTGAGAAGTCTGTTCAAGTCGATAGAGAGTGTGAGATCTGCTTGTCTTAGGTGGAGGTACTAGCTTCCTTGAGAGAGGAGCTAGCTGATGCTCAGAATGAGAACTTTTACCTCCGTTAGATCCTGAGTTGGGTGAGTGACAGAGAGCCACATCTTGGCATGAACCCCCATTTTGATCATAATTGAGCCTAGGTTTTAATTAATTATCGCTATAACTCATAGGATAATATTGCATTAGTCTGATCTCAAGCCTTACATATTATATTTATTAGATCCCCGTCCTTGTGTGCAAACCCAAGCCATGCTCATTGAGACTAAACTCCTTGTCACTCTACAATATTATATTAGCTAGTGTCCAATGTACCGACACAACTGCTATAGAATAAAAGAACGAGTCGTAGATAGTTGGATTCTACTATATGATTTCCCCGTTATTCTCGTCTCTGGATTCTGTTGGAGTTGTCTATGTTATAAGTATGGTGGGTTTCGGGTGCAAGCTCGGGAATTGGTTGGTCGCACCCGGGGCACTATAAGGACCGGTCTACGGGATCTGTTACAAAGCACTTCCATACTAACCACAAGTCTAGTGGGTAAGTCCTAACTGGAGGTATGGATCGTACCAACTTGGAACACCATAGTGGAGGGGGCAAGGGGCAACCTGTGGGTGACTTGTACCGACGTGGCTCAAGGGGGGGTATGGTGTGGCCCGAAGTGACTGGGAAACCATATGAAACCTATAAGAGGGTGTTATCGAATTAGTGTGTTCCATGCTGAAGGTTTTGGCACGAGCTTCTCGTGACATGAGTCATTTAACACACTGCGGTGTGTGGGAAATGAGTGCCTTGTGGGTACAGTAGTACACCTCTGATTAGAGTTTAAATCTTTTCGAAAAGCCGAGCCCACGGTCAAGGGTGGGTTGTGTGACCTCTCGCAGTTAGTTTACTATTATGTGAATGTATGTGTTATTCATGGCATGTAAGGACTATTTAGCGAGGGTGGGCTGACTGTACCCCTCGAGTTAGAAGATGATGCATGAACTCATGTTTACTTTTCTGCATTAATAACTTGACTACATAAATCGCTTTACAAATATGTTTTTCCGCAAAAGTAAGCCACTACCTTCCTTGCTATTATCTTGTATTATAATTGCATTCGGTGTCTTGTTGAGTACGATTGTACTCACCCCCCATTGACTTACACCACCAGAGGTAGTCTACTACGAGGAGGGCGAAGGTCTGGAGTAGCGACCCAGTCAAGGCACGAGTCTGGAAGAAGGCGTTCATCTAGAGGATTTATTTTATTAGTTTCTCTTTGTTTTAACTCTTTTGTAATAATATGGTCTACGAACCATGATTGATTGGCATATTGTACGCAGTCGTGTGATGAACGTCTTGTATTTATTGATTTTCTATGGAATTTCAATAAAGGTTCGGATTTATTAAATCTGGGCGTTTACACATCTCCACACTTCTCTAGACTCTCTACCTGGACCCTCTCACACCAAAGAGTCTACACCCAACACCACCAATCCCAAGAACCCCAAGCCTCAACCACATCCCAAGAAGCCTACCTACCACTGTGAGTACTGTTAGAGAGACGGACATCTTGAGGAGTTTTGCTTCAGGAGGAAGCGGGTTGAGAGAGCAGATAGAGCTCGTGGTGGGCAGGAGCAGTTCTACCAGCAGGGTGGTAGACTGAGAGTTCCTCGATGCGGGGAGAGGCTAGAGGCCATGCCGCATCGTGTAGGTGGTGGTAGAGGAGACGACTTTCATGCCCATGCTCCGGAGGGTGGTGTTCGCTCCGGTAAAGCTCCAGGTCGTTCTGGGTACGGCTTTGGACCTCGTGGCAGAGACTTTAGGCAGAACCGAGGACCGCGCTTTGGTCCAGACTCTTATGATTCTTTCTGCTTTCCTTCTTTTGAGCAGATGGCTCGACATTAGTTTAGCTCTTTTGCTAAACCTGATGCCGGACCATTTGCTCCCACTTACGACCACTAATTGTGCAAGATCGAGGACTGGAGGATGTGTGGATCATGGATTCAGGATGCTCTCGCCACATGACGGGACATCACAGATGGTTCTCCAGCCTCACTTCCTCGAGCTCCAAGGAGTACATCACTTTCGGGAACAGTGGTCAAGGGAAGGTACACGACATTGGATCAATTTTCATCTCTGATCATTTCTCTTTGAAGAATGTTGCTTTGGTTGGAAATTTGAATTTCAATTTGATCTCTGTTTCGCAACTTCTTGAGGATGGTCTTGAGGTTCGATTTAAGAAGGGCATGTCTTCTGTTGTTGATTCTAGAGGATCTTTGGTTTGCCATATCTTACCCTTCGGTAAGGTTTTTCGAATTGATTTCTCTAGTTCTTTTGGCCCTTCTCGCTGCTTGATTGCTGGATCCTCCTCTGAGCTCTAGAAGTGGCATAGGAGGTTAGGCCATTTGAGCTTTGATCTGCTAGTCAGATTGAGCTCTATGTACCTTATCCGAGGATTGCCCAAGCTTAAAATGGAGAAGGATCTAGTTTGCCATCCCTGTCATCACGGGAAAATGGTTGCCGTTTCTCACGCACCTGTGACTCGGGTGATGACTTCGTACCTGGGAGAGCTATTACACATGGACACAGTTGGTCCAGCTCGGGTACGCTCAGTTTGTGGGAAGTGGTACGCACTTGTGATCGTTGATGATTTTTCTCGATTCTCATGGGTTTTCTTCTTGGAGTCTAAGGATGAGACTTTCAGCTTGTTCATCACCTGATTTTGAAGCTGAAGAACGAGAACAATGGTCGGATGCAAGAAATTCGCTCTGACAATGGCTCTGAGTTCAAGAACTCTTAGTTCGTCAGCTTCTGTTGTAATCAGGGTCTTGATCATCAGTTTTCTGCCCCTTACACTCCCCCACAGAATGGCGTGTGGAACGAAAGAACCGCACGCTAGTCGAGATGGCCAGGACGATGCTCGATGAGCATAGGACTCCTAGGTGCTTTTGGGCTGAAGCTATGAACACGGCTTGCTATCTAGCCAACCGCATTTTTCTTAGAGCTTACTTAGGTAAGACGTCGTATGAGATGCGGTTTGGCAGACAGCCCAAGGTGAGCCACTTGCGAGCGTTTGGTTGCAAGTGCTTTGTGCTCAAGAAGGGAGGGCATTTGGACAAGTTTGAGTCTCGTTGTTGGGATGAAGTCTTTCTTTGTTATGCTTTGCATTCTCGAGGCTTCCGTGTGTGGAACCTCGACTCCTAGCAGCTTGTCAAGACTTGCGAGGTTTCTTTTGATGAGTCCATGCCTTCACTGACCCCTTCTTTTGAGCTTTCTGGTGATGATGAGCTTGGAGAGTCCATCTTCGAGGAAGATGATGATGCTCCTGCTGTTGATGAGGGTGGGCCTTCTACATAGCTTGCAGACCCCACACCTTCTGAGACTTTGACTGAGGATGAGGGCGGACCTCTGATCACTTCTTCCACTTCGATCGAGCCCCCTCAGTCGAGTCCAGAGGTGCCAGTTGCTGACTCCGGTGAGGTGACTTCAGATCACCTAGGATCCCAAGTAGTTCAGCGTGATCACCCCTCACAGCTCATCATTGGTGATCTTACTGAGAGAACTTTGCGCTCTTCTGTTGACTCTCTTGTTGTGTTTGCTGAGTCTGCGTTTGTTGCATCATTTGAGCCCAGAGATGTTTCTCATGCTCTTTCTGATTCGAATTGGATAAACGCTATGCAAGAAGAGCTTGAGAATTTCGTCCGCAATCAGGTTTTGTTGGGGGAAAATATCTCATCTTCAGGGTTATTGCCGAAGCAGCATAAAGGCAGTCAACCAGTTCGAAGGTTCTCCGAAGACCATCTTCGAAGATGCCCGGAACCCAGTTCGAAGCACGAAGATAGGCATAGGTTCGGAGTATATCTTCGAACTAATGCCCTCCAAGATCTTTTCTGCCAGCTAAGATGGAAGGCTTATCTTCTTTCTTATTAGATTAGTCTTTTACCATTTTAGCCCTATTAAGGGAACCGAATAGTTTCCACTATGTCGGTTGTAATAGAGGGGTAAATAGGTCTTTTCCTTAATGTTTGGGCCTATAAATACCCCCCATTTCACCCTGTAATAGGGACCGAATACAAGTTATTCAATACACACTTTCGAACTATTCTAAGTTATTATCCTTTCGGAGGCTTAGAACAGTTTGCTTCACAAACACTTCGTTTGTTAGTTTCTTTTCTACAGAAACCTGTTAGCGTAATCTTTTACGCCAACAGTTGGCGCCGTCCGTGGGGAACCTAGTTCGAAAAACTTCGTTCTCTACCAACTTCTTACATCATGCCTCCTAAGCGGAGCGCACCTCGCAATCCCACTCGGAGGTCCTCTCGGATCTCCGGAGAGATACCCTTCGACACAGTTGAAGTCGGAGGGTCTTCGGCTTTCCCTCCACAAACTCCGGAAGGGGCTTCTATCCCTCGAGGATACGAAGCCTCTCCGCCAACCCCTTCCATACTCCGACAGCCCGGAGTCACTTCTCCACCCTCCATTCCGATTCGAACTGATCCTACCAGTTCTCAAGACCCGGAAGGTCCTTCCGGAGGAGATGAAGATAGCCTTGGAGATATGGCCACTCAAATGGCCAACCTTCAAGCTGAGATAGCAAGATGGCGACAAGAAGCTGCGGACAGGCTTCGCTCTCAAGCCACCCCAACTATCCCAGAAGTGCCCGAAGACGACGATCTTGATTATCCCGAAGCCCCGGAGAACGCCTCTTACGACAATGAATCTCCGTTTCATCCTGAGCTGCAGAAGGTTCGCTTTGATCCAAAGTTTAAAACTTCGAAGCTCTGCAAGTATGCCGGAGATGAAGATCCCGGAGAGTTCGCGCGTTCTTATGCCCTAGCGATTGAGGCTAGCGGCGGAGTCAGAGACACTATGGCGAAGTGCTTCCCGTTAGCTCTTCAAGGAGTGGCGTTGAGATGGTTCTGGTCTTTAAAGCCAGGATCAATCAATTCGTGGTCGCAGTTGAAGAGGAAGTTTATAAGTAACTTTCAGGGCACCTTCGTGCCTCCTATGTCAACAGGAAGCCTTTTCCAAGTGAAATAGCTCCCCGGAGAAACATTGAGGCAGTACTTTAAGCGCTTCGCTCATACGAAGTCGCAAATTCGGGGGCTGTCCACATCCTCAGTGGTTGATGCGGCTCGGGAAGGCGTCAGTCATCAAGGCCTTCTGGATAAACTACATCGGAAGAGCATCTCCTCAGTCTCACAGTTGATGTCGTATTTCGAGGAGTATGCGAGGTCAAAAGAGGGTTGTCTTCGGAGGACTGCTTCTACTTCGACTGTATTGCAAGAAGTTAAAGCAGAAGTGAAGACTTCGGCACAGCCGCAGGAACCAGTCTTCGAAGTGCAACATGATCGGAGAAGAGGGCAAAAGCACCCTCGCTCTGAAGTCCTGAATATTGCACCCCCACAGAAGTTTGCACCAAGAGCTCCACAGTCTACGGGGAACAAGGCCAGCGGCTGGAGGCCGCCAGGGAAAACGGCTGGCAAGGGCCAGACCCTTTTTTGCTGTATTCATGGAGAAAATCGAAGCCATGCAACTGACACTTGCAAGGCTATCCTTACCCTAAGGGGAGAGTATTTGGAGAGAACTTCGGGTCGAGGTAGTACCGACCGAAGTCCAGCAGCAACGCGCCCAGAGCCGGTCCAGGCTGTGGCACGGATAGAAAATTTTGATGCTGCAAGGCACCCTCCGGTGGCCAATGTTATGCCACCTCCGAAGCAAGAGGAAGGGCAAGATAGAGGAAAGAGAGTAGTTCTCCCTATCTCCGGAGGAGGTACCCTCGGAAGCATGTCCAAGAGACAGCGAAGAGAGTACGTTCGGGAAGTAGGTCATATTGGAACTTCGTCATCTGCAGCTGCAATGCCGGAGTGGTCTCATGTTCCGATATCTTTCTTTGCGGAGGATGCAGCTGGTATTAAGTTCCCACATGCAGATCCATTGGTTATCACTGCTGATATTGCAGGGACTGAAGTCCGAAGGGTGCTAATTGACGGAGGTAGTTCGGCAGATATCATTTTTGTGCAAGCCTTCGATCAGTTATGCATTTCCAGGAAACATCTCCTCCCAGCGGCTCGTCCTCTGCAAGGCTTCGCAGGACCTCCGCTTGATGCACTTGGCCAGATAGGCCTGGAAGTTACCTTCGGAGAGGGTTTATTAGCTCGGACTGAAGAAGTTATTTTTGATGTGATAGATGCCCCGTATGCTTATAATGTCATCTTCGGACGGGGCATGTTGAATCAGTTCGGAGCTGTGGCGCATCACAACTACTTGTGCATGAAGATGCCCACACAAGCAGGAGTCCTAACAATCTTCAGAGATCAAGCCATGGCTCGGAGGGCAGAATATGGTCACGGTCCTCCTCTTGATCCGAGGCAAGTAAACAGTGTGCAGGATAATGAAGAAATTTTTTCAGCCTCCTCCGAAGCTTCGAAGAAGTCTTTTCCGAGACCAAGTCCCAAAGGAGAGATTGCAACGAAGGTCATTGTTAAAGATGGTAAAGAATACACTTTTCAATTTGGTAAAGATTTACCTCCTGAAGTTGCAACCTCCTTGGAAAAGGTAGTGGAAGAAAATTTGGATGTCTTCGCTTGGTCTGACGAAGATATCACCGGAGTCGATCGGGATATCATTGAGCACAGTTTACTTGTAAACCCGAAGGCCCGGCCTGTTCGACAAGGACTCCGGAAGATGTCCGCAGAGAGAGCTGCTCTAGCTAAGGACGAAGTTGAAAAACTATTGAAGGCTGGGATTATCAGAGAAGTGGCTCACACAGAATGGTTAGCCAACCCAGTCTTCGTCAGGAAGAAGTCTTCCGGGAAGTGGCGCATGTGCATTGATTTCACATCCCTGAATAAAGCATGCCCACGTGACCCCTACCCCATGCCCCGAATTGATCAACTAGTTGACTCCACTACAGGTTCGGAGTTACTAAGCTTCCTTGACGCGTATTCTGGTTATCATCAAATATGGTTGAAGCGCGAAGATGAAATCAAGACAAGCTTTGTAACTCCTTCGGGAGTCTTCTGCTATGTAAGAATGCCCTTTGGCCTAAGAAATGCCGGGGCTACTTTTTCAAGATTAGTTGCTAAGGCTCTAGGTCATCAACTAGGTCGCAATGTGGAGGCCTATATGGATGATATTGTAATAAAGAGTGCTTTAAAGCACCAACATAGCCTAGACTTAGCAGAAACATTCAATAGCCTTCGGGCATGTGGGATTCGTCTTAACCCCGAAAAATGTATATTCGGAGCTAAGGCTGGAAAGTTGTTAGGGTATTTAGTTTCAAGCAGGGGAATTGAAGCTAGCCCTACTCAAATAACTGCGCTGCAGAAGATGGCTCCTCCGGAGAATTTAAAGCAAGTGCAAAAGCTGACTGGACGTCTGGCCGCACTTAGCAGGTTTTTATCAAGGTCTGCGGAGAGGAGCTTGCCAATATTTAAAGCTTTGAAAGGGTCCGAAGATTTTGCATGGACACCGGAGTGTCAGAAAAGCTTCGAAGATATTAAAGATTATCTCAGCAATCTTGCTACACTCACGGTGCCTATTGCGGACGAAACCCTACTCCTGTATCTTGCAGCTACAGGTTCAGCTGTCAGCGCAGTCCTTGTCAGAGAAGTGGATTTCAATGGGAAGTTGGTCCAAAATCCTGTCTATTTTGTATCCGAAGCATTGTTAGGAGCGAAGACAAGATACTCCGAACTTGAGAAGTTCGTTTATGCTCTGATAATGGCTTCGAGAAAGCTAAGACATTATTTTTTGGCTCACAATGTAATTGTACCAACTTCGTATCCCTTAGGAGATATGCTCCGAAGCAAAGATTCCACTGGAAGGATTGGAAAGTGGGCAGTTGAGCTAGCACCCTTCGGCATATCTTTCTTGGCAAGGACAGCTATCAAATCCCAAGTCCTAGCAGACTTCGTAGCAGAGTGGACTCCACCTGCGAATTTGACTCCGGAGAAATCAAGTGATGGAGTTTGGACTGTTTACTCCGATGGGGCTTTCCAAGCATCCGGAGCAGGCATTGGGGCAGTGTTAATTTCACCGTCAGGGCAAAGAGCAATGTACTCCGCAAGACTCAACTTTAAGTCTACCAATAATATAGCGGAGTACGAAGGGATTTTATTGGGACTCCGGAAAGCACGTGCTCTAGGGGCTACAAGAATAATTATAAAAACAGATTCTCAGATAGTAGCAGGGCACGTAGACAAAAGTTTTCAAGTTCGACATCCACAGCTTGCAAAATACTTGGAAGAAATCCGCAAGATCGAAGCACACTTCAAGGGTATTTCCATTCGGAGTATACCAAGAGCTGAAAACGTGCAAGTGGACATTTTAGCGAAGGCTGCAGCCGGAGCTGTGGATGTGCCTGAAGAAGCTTTCTATGAGGAGCTCAATATACCTTCGGTGCCACAAATTGCCTCTACGGAGATTCTTTGCATTCCTAGTGCAGATTGGAAAGATTCGATCATAGAACTCTTGCAAGGAGGAACAAATTTGCCCGAAGAGCCCCAGTTGTCCAGATTAAAGCTCAGAGCCAGAAGCTATCAGTTAATCAACGGTATATTATACAAGGCCGGAGTATGTTCCCCTCTACTCCGATGTATATCTCAAGCCGAAGGCCAAGAAATTCTACGAGAAATTCACGAAGGCCTTTGTGGAAGACATTTAGCCCCTAGAGCTCTGGCAAGAAAAACACTTCGCCAGGGGCTTTATTGGCCCACAATAACAGCTGATGCGGAGAGCTTGGTCCGCACTTGTCAAGGATGCCAGTGGATGGGTCGACGGAGTCATCGCCCACCAACAGCTCTTCAAGTCATTGCTCCGGTATGGCCTATGGCCAGATGGGGTATGGATCTAATTGGTCCCTTTCCGTTAGCAAAGGGAAATCTGAAGTTCGCAGTGGTAGCTATTGAATATTTTTCTAAGTGGGTGGAAGCAGAGCCCTTAACAGCTATCACTTCGAACAATGTACAGAAATTCTTCTGGAAGAACATTATTTGCCGGTTCGGAGTGCCTAGATATCTCACAGTTGATAATGGAACACAGTTCGACGCAGAACCCTTCAGGAAGTTTTGCGAAGACCTAGGCATTCAGCTATGTTTTGCTGCAGTGAGGCATCCTCAGTCGAATGGAGCCGTAGAGCGAGCCAATGGAAATATTTTATCAGGGCTAAATCGAAGAATAGTAGGATTATCAAAGGGACTGTGGACCGAAGAGCTTCCGAAGATTCTGTGGTCCATTCGGACTACGCAAACAAGGTCCACAGGTTTTACTCCGTTCAGACTACTATTCGGAGACGAAGCTATGACTCCAACGGAGCTCAAAGGGGGATCATTTCGCAGCACCGAACCAGACATTGAAGAAGAAAGACAAGCTTCGTTAGATTTGTCAGAAGAAACAAGACTTTGGGCTGTAGCTAATTTATCAAAGTATCATCAGCAGACGAAGACTTGGTATGACCCGAAGGTTAAGCTCAGCGAGTTAAGGCCGGGTCATCTTGTTCTACGAAGCATTATAGCACCAGGGAAGTTAGGCAATAAATGGGAAGGCCCATATCTAATTGTCCGCTCAGGGCATCCTGGTTCATTTAAATTAGCTAATTTAGAAGGTGAAGAGTTAGCACATACTTGGCATGCGGAGCACCTAAAGCGATACTTCGCATAAGGGCTCCTTGTAATTCGCTTGTAATCACCTCTAAATTAATAAAGCATATGACCCTGATAGTTGCCTTCCCCTCATAGACTTCCAGCTTCCGAGTGGACGCACTGGAACCGCGGGGTCGACCAAGAGGGAAGTGTCATTAAGCTGGGTTGTATTTTCGGACTTCGAACCCATAAAGTTCGAAGCCTCCGACGTGGTGGCTGACATAATCCGGAGCCTAGGCCAACGGCTTGTAGGCATCCGTAAAAGAGCCCAAAACCACATTCTACGGAGTCCAAGCCATTGGCTGGTAGACTTCCGTAAAAAGAGCCGAAGGTGGCCAAAATCTACGGAGTCCAAGCTGCAGCTTGCAGACTTCCGTAAAAAGAGCCGAAGGTGGCCAAAATCTGCGAAGTCCAAGCCATTGGCTGGTAGACTTCTGCAAAAATAGCCGAAGGTGGCTAAATTATACGGAGTCCAAGCCATTGGCTGGTAGACATCCGTAAAAAGAGTCCAAAGAGACCATTGCAAACTCCGAACCATTGGTTCGTCAGAGATCGCAAAGACAAGCCGAAGGTGGCTAAACCAAAACAGCATTTGAGCCATGAGCTTCGAATGTCTGTTAACATAGTCCAAAGTGACAAATTTCTTAAGACACTAAAGTGTCCTGAAAGTTATCTCAATTGATTTCTTTCGTAAAACAAAGGTACTAAGTTACCATTCTTCTGACTACAAAAAGTCGAAGACATTTCATAAGATTACAAAAGATCTTTAAATGACAGAGGGGCTCCGAACCCCCAAAAAAATTGTACTCCGAAGTTTTTTCTTTGCACATAACCATCTTTGAATACATTTCGAAGTTGCTTATACCCAAAGAGGGGCTAGTAAATATGGAGACAATTTTAAATCGGCATTCATTATTGAAATAAATGTGTTTACAGATTACACTACGAAAAATTGGTATCTATACCAAGAAGGAATCGGAGACCTCTTCGGTCCCGAGAGCTAGGGGTGAAACGACTAGTTCCAACATCAGAAGTTCTAAGAACTTTACGTTTAACTCTTTCCTCCCCTTCGAAGCTCTAAAATCCTTCTGCTCTTGTTGAAGCTCGGCCCAAGTTCGAAGCCGCTCGGGGCTTCTTTCCCAGCTTTTAAGATCTTCAGATCTTTTATTTCGAGCTTCACCTTCGTCTTCAGACCAATTAGTGTCTTCAGAAGACGAGGTGTTTGCGTCAACCTCTTTATCTTCCTCTTTAATATAAGACAATACGTCTTTGATTACTTCGGGCGCAATTACGCCGGAGTCATCTCGAGGAATAAGAAATCGAGGACGCTTATAATTCTTTAGAAGTTCGAAGGTTTTCCACAATGAACGAAGTTCGTTGTTAGGCTCTAACACTTCGATATCTTCCATAAGAGGCAAAGCCTAAAAATATGACAAACAAGATTTTCATTGATAAATGTTTACAAGCATAAAGCTTTACATGGTTAAAAATCCTAAAGTATTCCTAAACCTGCGGGTTCGAAGGAGGTTGACTGCTCGAAGCTTGAGTCCGAGCGTGCTTCTAGCGTTGGCCTTCGTCGATCCAAGCCTTGATCGCAGAACGACCTTCGGCTCTCCAAGAGGTTTGGAAGGCTCGCCAAGCAGCAGCTACACCTTCGGAAGGTTTGAGAAGTCGGTCGTCGTCGAAGGTGATTGGACCTCCTCCTGCGTCCGGAGTTATTGATCGGCCCAGATCTTCGTAATAGCGAAGTAGACCAACAGCAGACACTTGTCCGGAGAGTTCTCCGTATCTAATGCCCGCCGTTTTCATCTGCTTCGCCACTCCTTGGATCCTTTTCAACCGGCGCAGAAGGCTGATGTTATCGTTAGAAGGGAGAGTTCCTGTAGTACCGAAGTACTCCAGGACATCTAACAACTGACTCATAACCTCCGCAGCCACCTTTTCAGACTTCAACTTGTCTTCGTTCAGCGCATCCTTCGTCGAAGTGACTTCGTCCAAAACCCCAGAAAGCCTAGCATTTTCAGTGGTCAAAGTGTTCTTCTGGTTTAACAGTTGGCTAGCTTCCTCTTCGAGTCGGACGAGCCTAGACCCCGCAGTAGCGTGCTCTGCCCGCAGTTTCTCAACCTCTGCTCGAAGCACAATCCTTTCTGCTTCGAGCTCTTTCTTCGCAGCTTCCAAGCTTTGCCTAGCCCTTCGCTCTGTTGATATTATATTGTCCATTTGAGCCACTCGACTTTCGAAGATGTTAAAATTCCTTTGAAGAGAACTATTTTCTTCCCGAAGCCGAGCGATTTCTTCGTCATTGCATATACTTGCAGCTCGGGCCAGGACAGTTTGCTGTTAAAATAAAAAAAAACTGAAGTAAATATTTATTCGAAGATGAATTCTATAATATTTCGCAGTTACTCCGTACCTGGTAAGCTGTACGTTCAATAATGGCATTAAGCTCCGTCCTGTCAGCCTTGCTCAGGATGGCCACTAATTTGGTCTCCCCTATGTCACGGCTAGCTCGATCCAAAGGTTCGAGCAAAGTCCGAAGACCAGTTGTTTGCCCTAAGAAAGGAGCCAGCAAGGGGAGCATGCTTATTGCCTCTTGGTCATCTTCGTTCAACGAAGGACCGGAGCTTTGGCCTATAGTCTTCGGAGCCTCTGGAGATTGACCCTCCCTGGAAGATTGGCTCTCGTCTGTTGAATCAGACGGAGTTGATTCGGAGCTTATAGCAGGCAGGGGCTCTATTTGTCTTTTGCCTCTTCCAGGTCCCTTTTGAGTAACTCTCTGGGCTGGCTCCGAAGTCGTCGAAGGTCCAGGAATTATTTCCTCTTGATGGACTTCTTCCATAGGAGTAGACTCTGTAGAATAATGAAAAGTATTATACATTGTATAAATACTCAAAATAAACATAAAAAAGTTATTCGAAGTCTACCTTCGACATTTTGCAGAGGAGTCATCGTCGGACTGTTCGGTGGATCGAAGGCTAATTCTTCATCCGAATCAGCCGTTAAATCTTGGACTGCAGGAGCATCGTCCTGGGCAGTCCTCGTTGCTTCTTCGGGAATCGAAGCCATAGTGACTTCGACCCCACTTTCATTCACAGGAACTTCGTCCTGAGTTACATC
Organism: Zizania palustris; assembly: GCA_019279435.1. Taxonomy (NCBI): domain Eukaryota; kingdom Viridiplantae; phylum Streptophyta; class Magnoliopsida; order Poales; family Poaceae; genus Zizania; species Zizania palustris. The sequence goes on along the minus strand of JAAALK010000175.1, from coordinate 42,731 downwards.
TTCTTGAACTACCGAAGTCCTTGGTTGATCAACATTATCTCCGGACTCCGGTACGTTCGCAGGTACTTCGGCTTGTGCAGTCCTTTGAGTTTCATTCTCTTCCATCAGACGCACAAGCAATCTCCCTGTTTCTTCTTGGGAGTCGGAAACCGAAGCCCTCGGGCTCGAAGGTGCAGGATCCGAAGGTGCGAGGTTTTTTGGCTTCCGAGCCACCTTCTTCACCGGAGTTTTTGCTGAACTCGAAGTCCCAGCTTCGGCTTTCCTCTTCTGGGGCCCTTTCTCCGAAGGCACCCAATCCATCAGAGGGGGAGGAGTGAGTTTCAGCATTCCCCATACTCTGTTAAACCTTTCCCAACTCCCGACCAATTTAATTCGCCATTCTTTTTCAGTCGGAGTTGGGGCACCCAAAATCTTCTCCGAAGCCCTTACAATTTGCTCTGAAGTAATAGGGGCTGAAGAAGCTAAAAATAAATAATTCGAGTTAGTCTTTCTTCGAAGTAAATATGTACAATGCATGTTGGTTTCGAAGTTACCTGCAGGGCTCGAAGTTAAGTTGATCTTATGGAGACCGCCTTCCGAATCATCCTCGAAGACGATAGGCCAGTTGGCCATCAGCGGAGGAATTTGCAGTCCGAGGAATTCTTCGGCTAAGTCCCGCATGCTTAACCTTCGGCTAATTTTCTGAAGCAGGTTAAGACGAGCTTCGAGCTGGCCTTCGTTAGGTTGCACTAAGGCTTCCTTCCGGAATTGAATCTCTTTCAAAGGTCCAGCTAGAGGGTTACCTGCCCCAACTTCGGCATAGAACCACCTCATCACCCAGTCAGTATACCATCTTGCATTGATGGCCTTAGCAGGGAATTGCAGGGCATATTCGTCCCGAAGCCTAAAATTAATGCTTCCGAAGGCAACCACCACTTTCTCACCTCCGGAGCCTACGAAGGTCTTCGGCTGGCAAGTTGCTCTATGAAGTGCAGCGAAGATTTCTGCCCTCCCTTCGCAACCTTCGGCTCTCAACACCCATTTGAAGATAGCTAACCTAGCTACTGCATTCGGAGATAATTGGGGGAGGGTTACATGAAACAGATCCAAAACTTCCGCTAAGAAATCCACTGCAGGAAGGCCCAAGCCGGCTTCGAAGAAAGCTTCGAATACACCACTTCTCCGGGCCTCGGAGACGGAATAAGCTCTTTTCCAGGCTTGCGAATCATTACTCCGGTACTGATTTTCCCTTCTACTGCTATTGCTAGTGATTACCTCTTGCAGGCAGAAGACCCCAGTTGAAAAGATTGGTCCAAATATTTCGTTGACGGCGGGCACAAACCTTGATTATCGGTGATTTGGGGATTTCTTCCCCCTGCCGCCATGGATGTCGCTGCCGGCATCAGAGGTGCCGCCGCCAACGCTGCCGCCGCTGCTGCTGCAGCTGCTTGCTGCCGGGCCAAGGCTGACGGAGGTGCAGATCCCTTGGTCTTCACCATCACGATCGTCGGACTACTCTGAGGAAATGGAGGCTAGGGCTCAAGAACTCAAAGGGTTAAAAAGTTTTTGGTTGCTAGAAAGCGGTGAAAAGGTAACCGGGTAACTTCTAGGCCTTCTATTTATAGCCTAGGCTTCAATTTCTTACCGTTAATCCATGTCGTTTCGCATTCCTGCCGTTACTCCTTTAATGAAATTAGCGCCTGCTACAGTCTCCGTTAGAAACAGAAAGCTAACGGTCATTTCCTCTAAGTCTAAAAAGACTTTCAAACTTCCTGAGTCAGTTTCTAAGATAGTTCGAAAAAGAATTACCTTAAGACTAATTCGGAGTTCATATCTTCATGCATTTCGGAGATAAAATAAAAATCAATAACCCCTATGTTCGGTTATCTTTTCTTTCCATATACTGCTCTCCTAACGTTATAGGTTAAACGGAGAAGCCTATTCGAGGGGCTACTGTTGGGGGAAAATATCTCATCTTCAGGGGTTATTGCCGAAGCAGCATAAAGGCAGTCAACCAGTTCGAAGGTTCTCCGAAGATCATCTTCGAAGATGCCCGGAACCCAGTTCGAAGCACGAAGATAGGCATAGGTTCGGAGTATATCTTCGAACTAATGCCCTCCAAGATCTTTTCTGCCAGCTAAGATGGAAGGCTTATCTTCTTTCTTATTAGATTAGTCTTTTACCATTTTAGCCCTATTAAGGGAACCGAATAGTTTCCACTATGTCGATTGTAATAGAGGGGTAAATAGGTCTTTTCCTTAATGTTTGGGCCTATAAATACCCCCCATTTCACCCTGTAATAGGGACCGAATACAAGTTATTCAATACACACTTTCGAACTATTCTAAGTTATTATCCTTTCGGAGGCTTAGAACAGTTTGCTTCACAAACACTTCGTTTGTTAGTTTCTTTTCTACAGAAACCTGTTAGCGTAATCTTTTACGCCAACAGGTTTGGACACTAGTTGAGCTACCACCTGGATGCAATCTCATAGGCACCAAATGGGTGTTCAAGAACAAGCAAGGTGAAGATGGGGTTGTGGTGCGCAACAAAGCTCGACTAGTTGCCCAGGGTTTTTGCAAGAAAGAGGGTATTGACTTTGAGGAGACCTTCGCTCCTATTGCTCATCTTGAGTCCATTCGTATTCTCTTGGCTTTTGCCGCTTCTAAGGGTTTTAAGCTTTTTCAAATGGATGTCAAGAGTGCATTTCTGAACGAGTACATAGAGGAGGAGGTCTATGTTAGGTAGCCCCCTGGTTTTGAGAATCCTAAGTTTCCTCGACTTGTTTTTAAGCTGCAGAAAGCTTTATATGGTCTGAAGCAAGGCCCCACTTCTTGGTATGACCGGTTGAAGTAGTTTTTGTTGGAGAAGGGCTTTGTGATGGGTTCTGTGGACAAAACTCTCTTCTTAATCAGAGATGGCTCAGACTTCTTGATTGCTCAGATTTACATGGACGATATTATTTTTGGTGGTTCTACTGATGCGCTTGTGTCCAAGTTTTCTGAGCAGATGCATAGTGAGTTTGAGATGAGCCTCATGGATGAGCTCAAGTATTTCCTAGGGCTCCAGATAAAGCAGACCAAGGATGACATCTTCATCCACCAGAGTAAGTACACGCGGGACATGTTGAAGAAATTTGACTTTGGTGGAGAGCTAAAACCTAGATGACACCAATGGTACATCTAGGGGCCTGAACAAGGACGAGAGCGACGTCAAGGTCAATGAGAGAGATTATCGAGGGATGATCGGATCGCTGCTGTACTTGACGGCGACGAGGCCAGACATTCAGTTTGTCGTGGGACTGTGCGCGTGTGTCTCATCGGCAGGCTGTCAAGCGCATTTTTAGGTACCTTACCTATGCGCCTGATCTAGGTCTTTTCTATTCAGCATCATCATCTCTTGATTTATCTGGCTTTTCCGATGTTGACTTTGGTGGGTGACGGTTGGATCGCAAGTCGACTTCCGGTACTTGCCAGTTTCTTGGTTCTTCGCTTGTCTCTTGGTCTTCTCGAAAGTAGTCTAGAGTTGCACTTTCTACCACTGAGGATGAGTATGTAGCTGCTACTAGCTGCTGCTCACAGTTGGTTTGGATGATTTCCACTTTGCGAGATTTTGGGTTGTCCTTCCCTGCCAGAATTCCTTTGTTCTGTGATAGCACTAGCGCGATTAGTGTAGGGAAAACCCATGTCTCCATTCAAAAACCAAACATATTGATGTGCGCTTTCACTTTCTGAGGGATCAATATGAGAAAGGTGTCATTGACCTTGTTCATGTTGATACCCATCATCAGTTGGCTGACATTTTCACCAAACCCCTAGATCAGTCTACTTTTGAGCGTTTGCGAGGGGATTGGGAGTTGTGTATCCTTTTAAGGATATTTTGAGTCTGTTTTCTTTCTTCTTTACTCTTTTCTTGAGTCTTTTCGTGTGTGTTCATATCATGCATATTGACATATCACACTTTGAGCTTGCTTCTGTTATATGATTGATCTGCTTTACTTACTCTAGCTGGTACATGCTTTTGAGTAACTGTCGATGATCATGCTTTGCTTCAGTTCACATGATATGTCTGATATTTGTCATATGCATGCTTTTATGCTTTAAAATTGAAAAATGATCACCATTGCTTCTAGTAACTAGCATGTGTAGGCTGAATGTTTTGCTATCTTTTACATGCCTGGTAGCTAGTTCCTCACTTAGATGCAGACATGCAACTTGGACATCTATATGCTTTAACATGGAAAATGTGCTATAAAAATGATAAAAAATTAGAAAAAATGAAAAATCCATGCCTTTTTATGCTTAATTTGAAAAGATTCAGGTGGGTTTGCTTTGTCGCATTGTATTGTTCTGGACTGCTTACCATAACACTTTGGTATGAACTAGGACAGTGTAATGTATGCCAAGACCAATGTCTTAAGCTTCTGATGGTCTAGTTCTGGCCTAGGCTTGACTTGGTCGGTTAGCATAAGGTTTGACATGCAAATAACCCCTGGCAAAAATGAAAAAGGAAAAGAAAAAGGCTTAAAATTAAAAAGATAACAAGTTTGCTGAAGCACTTTGTTCTGGACAATGCTTATCTTGGTAGATATCAGTTAGCTCTTGCATCTCATGCTTTACCATTGCTTGTCGACTAGAAAATGTGGTGATGTTTTTGTTTGCAAAAATTGAAAATGTGTGCCAATGACTTTCTTTAGATATCATCTGTTGCACTGATCATGCCATGTGTCTTAGACAATATGTGTTTTGCTATACCTGCTAGATGTTGTAATTGCAGTCAATCATATCTGAGAAGCATGCTTTCTTCACTCCACCTGCACCCCAGTTGCATTCATTGCATATTTTGAGGGGGAGCTGCATTTCAGGGGGAGTTTGAGTCTGTGTCTTTTTTAGAGTGCATTTTTAGTCTCGCTTGATGAGTCCAAGTGTCAACAAGGGGGAGAAATTTTGGGTTACTCGATCTTTTAGAAGAGTTTAGGGGGAGTTTTTGGAGTTTTTGGCTTTCTCTGTAATTGGTTCAGGGGGAGTTTTAGTCTCTTTTGCCTTTACTCTTTGGATATCCTTGTTGATAATTCTGAGACTGCACTTGTTTTGAGTCTTTATTTTTGGTTAACCATAATGACTCTTTTCTTGCTTTTGTTCAGCTTTTGATCATTAAGGTTAAAATTTTATTTTATTTTATTTTTCCTGTCTTTTTTGTGTTTTGTTTTCGTGTTTCCACATGTGCTTGCAGACACTGAAGAGCTGATGAAGAGAAGTGTTGACAATGCACTCATCAAGGGGGAGATTGAGGAGCCATGTTGAAGAGCATGGGCCTCATGGCTCCAGATGTGATGAGTGATTGCCAACGGAAGTCAAAGAGGACATGAAGAGAAGAGAAGACCTGTTGTGTCTGGGCCGCATGTGACTCAGGTACACGGGCAGCGAGCGACTGTCGCGCAGAGGAGCAACGAAGTCGGTCTGGCCCAATATGGTTACATGGGCTAGGAGCAGCAGAGGATCCATTGGTCTGTTTACTGGGATTGACTCAGGTACACGGGCGGTGAGCGATTGCTGGGCTGAGGGAGCTGTGGAATCAGGCTGGCCCAATCCGGGTACCTAGTGCGAAGACGGTGGACGCTTTGTCAGTTTCGGCGCAAATCTGACGACCGCTGATCTCGGATCTGACCGTTCTGAGGCAAAGCTGTAGCTGCTACGAAAGCTTCGCATGAGGACAAATTATCTTTATTTAGGTTTTTACTATTTTGCCTTTAGGCCCACAGTCTATCAGTCGAGTCTGTATAAAATCCTAAGGGCATTTCAATCTTTTCTTTTTTTATTTCAGCGTTTGTAAAAACCCTAGGGGTATTTTTGATTTTTCCCATTTATTGGGCTGCCTATAAAAAGGCCCCAATACCTAGGGTTAGGGTTACCCATTCTGTAATCACTTTACCAAATCACAAAAGTTTGGGTCTTCTTTTGGTGTTCATCTTCCTGGAGTTCTTCTCTGCCGCTGGCGTTCATCTCGTTCAAAATCGCCGCCGCGTCTAGTTTATCCACCCGACGTGTCTTTCGTTTTTCTTCCAGCGCTGTTTTCCTGCTTGTCTTATGTTTTTTCCTCCGGTGCTGTTTTCCCTGGTTGTGCGGCGCGTGTTACCAGGCGCAGCATTCTGCACAACAGTAGGCAGCACGTGGCTACCTAGGCTAGTCCTAGCCTATTGCACGTCAAGAACCTGCAGCAGCACAGCAGTGCAGCTAGCTACGGCGGCTTCTAGCCTGCCGGCCTAGGAGCACCTATCTACACACGGCAGAAGCCACACAAAACTTGCATGCTGCAATGTCCAAGCAGCAGGAGCACGGAGTCCTCTATTTCTATCATCGCATGTCGTGGGACCCGCAAGAGTTTTGGCCTCAACAGCATCCAAGCGAAGACAGCGAAGGCCCGTAGCGTGTAGGCTTGCGAGCGGAGCTTGTTGCGCATCTTCGTCGACCAAGCGAAGTCATCAGCGAAGCCCGCACAAAGGGACTTCGACATCCAAGCTGTACTAGTACGTGGACTTCGACGGGTTGGACTGCAGACTTCAGTAGTCACACAGGCTTCGATGTCTACGACTACAGGCTTCGCACAGGCTTCGACAAGTACCATACAGGAGACAAATTTCAAACAGTAAAATTTTGTTTCTCGTTTTGTGTGCTTTTGAGTAGATTACTTGTAATGTTTCTTTTGATGTTGCATGAACTGCTTATGTTTGAATGATCTGTTAATCTGCCTTTCAACACTGTGTTGGTGTCTTCTCGATTAGGACTCCGGTTGTTTTTAGGCTAGATTATTTTTGGCACTATTGATCTGTTTACTTTTTGCTGTAAGTATGTTGAGGTGCGTTGGGTGTTGGGAACAGGCCATTGATTCACAAGAATTTTTAAGGCGCTCATTCACCCCCCTCTGGTCGCTACTTTCGGTCCTACAACCACCAGCCCTAGCCCTCCCCCGACCATGCAAGAAGCCCAGCCGCCAAACTCCACCCCGAAGGTGAGGTAATTATGAAGATCATCGTCAAGGAGGGGCGGGAATACCCCATCCAATTTGGTGGAGGGCTTGCTCCTGAATTCATGGACATGCTGGAAGACGTGGTTCGGGACAACCTGGACATCTTCGCTTGGTCAGACGAAGATATCCTAGGAGTAGATCAGAGCATCATCAAGCACACTTTGTCGGTGAATCCGAGGGCACGACCCATGCGCTAGGGGCTCCGGAAGCTATCCACGGAAAGGGGCGAGCTCGCCAAAGCGGAAGTAGAAAAGCTGCTCCGAGCTAGGGTTATCAGAGAAATCAGCCATACAGAGTGGCTATCAAACCCCATCTTCGTAAAGAAGAAAAACTCCGGCAAATGTCACATGTGTATTGACTTCAATTCTTTAAATAAAGTATGCCCTCGTGACCTATACCCCATGCCTCGCATCGATCAGTTGGTCGATTCCACGTCCAGCTCTGAGATCCTTAGCTTTCTCGATGCCTACTCCGGCTACCATCAAATATGGTTGAAACGCGAAGACGAAGCTAAAACTAATTTTATCACTCCCTCTGGAGTCTTCTTCTATGTAAGAATGTCATCTTCTTCTATGTAAGAATGCCCTTTGGCTTGAGAAATGCTGGGGCAACTTTATCTAGTCTAATCGCTAAGGCCCTAGGTCATTAGATAGCTCATAATATTGAGGCATACATGGATGACATTGTAATTAAGAGTGCACAAAAGCACCAGCATAGCCTAGACATAGCAGAGGCGTTTGATAGTCTCCGAGCCTGCGGAGTCTATCTGAACCCCAAAAATGTGTCTTCGGTGCGCGGGCCGGAAAACAGTTAGGATACCTAGTTTCAAGCCGAGGGATCGATTTAGCCCCACTCAGATCAGCGCCCTGCAACAGATGGCTCCTCTAGAAAATATAAAGCAGGTCTAGAAGCTGGCTGACCGTTTGGCCGCTCTCAGCTGCTTCCTCACTAGATCTATTGAGCGATGCCTCCTAATCTTCAAGGCACTGAAGGGATCATCAAATTTTGCTTGGACCCCCGAATGCCAGAGATGCTTCGATGAAATCAAAGAATATCTCACCAACCTGGCCACACTCACCACCCTCTCAACGAAGAAACCCTCCTCGTGTACCTCGCGGCTACAGGCTTCGATGTAAGTATCGTGCTCGTGCAAGAGGAGGTGTCCGAAGGGAAGCTGACCCAAAGATCAGTGTACTTTGTGTCTGAAGCACTTCTGGGAGCCAAAACGAGGTACACCGAGCTTGAAAACATAGCTTATGCCCTCGTAATGGCTTCAAGGAAGCTGCGCCACTACTTCTTGGCACATAGCATAACCATCCCTACTTCGTACCCCCTCAGAGACATGTTTAAAAACAAAGATGCCACTAGGAGAATAGGAAAGTGGGCGGTGGAGCTTGCCTCCTTTGGCATCACGTTCATCGCCCGAACGACTATCAAATCTCAAGTCTTTGCAGATTTCATATCAGAGTGGACTCTACCAGCAACATGGGCTCCGGAAGAAGCCAGTGAAGGGATCTTGACGATCTACTCCGACGGGGCATACTAATCGTTCGGAGTCAGCGCAGAAGCAGTTATCATTTCGCCCTCCGGGCAAAAGGCCCTATACTCTGTAAGGCTAAATTTTAAAGCCACCAATAATATAGCTAAGTATGAAGGTGTGTTGTTAGGCCTTTGAAAGGCGCGCGCACTAGGCACCGCCCAGATCATTGTAAAAACAGATTCCCATATTGTCGCTGGGAACGTAGATAAGAGCTTTCAAGCATGGCACCCAGACCTCACCGCGTACCTAGAGGCCATCCACAAGACTGAAGCAGCGTTTAAGGGAATCTCCGTCCGAAGCATCCCAAGAGCTGACAACTAGCAGACATACGCCCTTGCTAAGGCAGCAACTGGAGGTCAAGATGTCCTGCCAGGAGCCTTTTGAGGAGCTATCTAGGACCTCAGTGTCGTCTGCATAACCTACCGAAGTCCTCTGCATCCCCGCGAAGACTGGCGGGACTAGATTTTGAGTATGCTTCGGAATGAAGAAACACTCCCCGTAGGCCCCGAGCTTTCGAGGCTACAGCATAGGGTACGACACTACCACATCGTCAACGGCATGCTATACAAGTCCGGAGTATGATCTCCATTATTCTGGTGCATCTCTCGGACTGAAGGGCAGCAGATACTGCAAGACATCCATGAAGGCATGTGCAGCAGCCACCTAGCACCCTGAGCCTTAGTAGGGAAGATGCTTTGCCAAGGTCTGTACTGGCCAATCATCATGTTTGATGCCGAAGCACTAGTGCACACCTGCCAAGGATGCCAGTGGATGGGGTGGCAAAGCCATCGACCGCCCACCCCTCTCCAAGTCATAACTCCAGTGTGGCCCTTGGCCAGGGGGGATGGACCTGATAGGACCAAGAGCAATAGGAAACCTCAAGTTCGTAGTGGTTGCGATCGAGTATTTTTCAAAATGGGTTGAGGTCGAGCCCCTGACTGCCATCACCTCGAAGAACATCCAAAAATTCTTCTGGGAAAATGTCATCTACAGATTCGGAGTACCAAGGCAACTGACGATCAAAAATGGTACCCAATTCGACGCCAAACCATTCCGGCAATTCTGTGAGGGGCTAGGAATCCAATTATGCTTCGTTGCTGTCAAACACCCACAGTCCAATGGTGTCGTCAAATGAGCCAATGGAAACATACTATCCGGTCTAAACCACCAGATTGTAGGCCTCGCCAAAGGACTCTGGACATAAGAATTACCGAAGATTCTATGGTCCATCCGGACCACTCAAACTCGGTCAATAGGATTCACGCAATTCCGGCTCCTATTCGGAGATGAAGCAATGACACCAACGGAGCTCAAGGGAGGATCCTTGTGCACAACAAAGACTAAAGATGAACAAGAAAGGCACGCCTCGCTCAATCTATCTGAAGAAACGAGGCTCTAAGCCGTCGCCAACCTCACAAAATACCACAATCAGATGAAAGCTTGGTATGACCCCAAGGTGAAGCTGAAAGAGTTAAAGCCAGGACACCTTGTCCTCAGAAGCGTAATCGCCCCGGGGAAGCTTGGAAACAAGTGGGAAGGCCCGTTCATCATCCTCCGCTCCGGCCGACCCAGTTCATTTAAGTTAGCCAACCTAGAAGGAGATGATCTAAAGCATACTTGGCATGCAGAGCACCTCAAGTGTTACTTCGCATAAAATTGTTGTAATTACAATCAATGTATTACTCTGCAATAAAAGTCGCCATTGAAATGATGCTCACCCCAAAACAACCTTTACCAAAGTGGATGCACTACGATAAAGGATTTGTTTCAGGCTCGAAGCATCCACAATACGGATTCCAAGCCACAGGCTCGAAGCATCCACACTACGAATTCCGAGCAATAGGCTCGAAGCATACACACTATGGATTCCGAGCCATAGGCTTGAAGCATCCACAATATGGATTTAGAGCCATAGGCTCGAAGCATCCACACTATGGATTCTGAGCCACAGGCTCGAAGCATCCACAATACGGATTCTGAGACACCGGCTCAAAAGCATCCGCAATGCAGATTTAGAACTAACGGCTCGAAGCGTATCCCCAAATATAAAAACCTAAATCACCATCTCGAGGCATACTTTCCAAAACACAAATGCTCCGAATAATAACGATAATCATTGTGCGAGGCCAGCACGCCGACCACCCGCAAGGAGGGGTAGAGGGCAATAATACATTCGGAGGACAAAACGAAAGGGGCGATCCAATCCATGAAATTTTATTTAAGTTATAATTGCAAATTACAACACGGCCAAGATTCAAACAACATCTAAGACTCTACGAAAAATTAGTGTTTAGCCCAAGAAGAAACCGGAAACCCTGACGCTCCTATAAGCTGGCTCGACTCCAAGAACCCTTTCTAGGCCTCAATGCTCTCGAAGCCCTAGGGGATGCGAAAGCTTTCTCCCTAGCCTTAAGCCAAGCCCACCTTGCCTTCTTCGAAGCTCTCCAAGACCTCTGCTCCTCCTGGAGTTGCGCCCAAGTTCGAAGGTCATGGTCCCCCGACTCCACCTCTTTGGGATCTTGCTATACGTCAGACCAATCCATGAACTCGGACAATGAAGACGAAGCCTCCGCCTCCTTCTCTTCCTCTTTTATGAAAGCGAGCACCTCATTTAAAATATCAGGGATAACGCTTCCATGGCTATCACGAGGTATAGTAAAACGAGTGTATCTACTAGACCTAAGGGCTTCAAAAATAGCCCACTTATGGCGAAGGGCATTCGTTGCTTCAAGTACCTCGACCTCGGGGTTCAAAGCGCCAACCGAACCTTGAGAAATTTTCAAAAGAAATTCTCATTCATGAATTCGTAGATATTTTTGCAAGACTAACTTTACAGGAAAGGCCCTAAATGAAACTACACCTTTGGGTTCGAAGGAGGGACAATGGGAGCACACTTCGTAGGAGGCTACGCTCGTGACTTCTTCTTGTGATGGACCTCGTTCGTCCAAGCCTTCACCGCCGATGGGCCATCAGCCCTCCAAGGCATCTGGAATGCCTTCCAAGCCTTTGTGACAATCGGGTATGGAGAAAGCAGGCGGTCGCCTCTAAAGATGACAGGCATCGCCCCCACCGCTGCGGGAATAACGCCTCCGATGGCCTCAAGGTGGTGAAAGATGTCATAGGTGGCCACTCGTCCGGAGACTTTCCCATATTTGGCTGCAGTGACATCCATGTTCTTCACGGCGGCTTGGATAAACTTCAGTCGACGGCTCAAGGGCTCGCTTGCGATGTCGAAGGACGATGAGCAGGATGTACCAGAGGATGCCTATGGTTTTGACCGTCATCTCCTCGTCCTTCACCAACGACAGCTTCATCTCGTCATTCGAAGACAAGAGGTCAGAGATCGTCCTCTCCAAGGTGACCCTCTGCGCCTTAAGATCTTCGGCTTGCGCCACCTGAGCATGGAGCTCCTCGACTTCGGCCGCCCATGCCCGGAGCTCATCGACCTCAGCCACTCGGGCACGGAGTGCCTCGATCTCGGCCAACTGCTCTCATAGCTTCCCAGCTTTGGTAGCCAGAGCATCCCACTCAGCCCGAAGATCCCGTGCCTCCCGCTCAACAGCATCGACACATTCGCAAAACCTTGTGATCTCACAACTATGCCAGCTGCACTCTGCGGAAAGGGACGTTGCGGATCCTTGGGCTAGAATGACTAGCTGTGAAGAAGAAAGTAAGCGAAGGTAAGAAAGGAGGAAAGCAATAAAAACACTCCGATAGACGTACCTGGTAGGCCGCACGTTCTATAGCAAGGTTCAAATCAATCCCTTCCGCCTAACCCACTTCGGAGACCAGGAAGGTACCCCTTAAAGCCCGGTAGGCCTAGACCAGGGGCTCCACCTTTGCGATGAGGTCTGGCTCATGGTTATGAATGGAGCCAGCAGGGGGATGCCTTCGTGCACGTATTCAATCTCCACCCCACGGGGAGCCTAGGGACGCTGAGATGCTCCTCCTGAGGTCCTTTCTGAGCCAACTTCCTCGTCTAACTCCAGCACGTTGACCACCTTGACATGGGCTTCCTCCCTCGCCTCGACCCTCTCCTAGGCTAACGGAGGGTTGGTGGAAGCATCTCCTTCCAAGGTACCTACGACATAAGCAAGTTCATATGAAGCTTGCTGGCAAACACAAGTAGCAAGAGACAAAAACAAAAGTCCATGGGGAAGCGGCCTACCAGCCCCACCACCATCCAACGAAGAATCCAAGAATGGTATGGCGTCCAACATCTAGAAGCACCCTCCTAGAGAGTTCCTCGGAGACCCACACAGCATGGCCGTCAACTCGGTCATGACATTGGCGTCACCGATCAATGCCAACAGTGGATCGGCTAGTGCCCCAACAGTCATGGCATGCTCCACCGTACTCGCTCGAGAGTTAGCTTGCGCTCCTTCGCCCACCGCACCGGGAACCGGGCTAACCCACCAGTCAGTCGGTTCCTCACCAACTGTCGTACTCCTGGTTGGGCTCGCATGCGCGCCAGCTAATGCCTCCTCTTACGGCGTCCCTACAATCATGTCACCGGAGGGATGGATGACACTTCTTCGACTGTCACACCCCTAGCCGGGCTGCATTCCCGGTGGCATCCGGCGCCAATGCCACCGGTTCGGCGGCCAAGCCTCCGCTCGAAGCCCTTTCCTCCAAGGAATCGGGGCGGTAGACGGCAGCGGAAAGACCCTTTGGTTTGTGGGTGGTCTTCTTCGAAGGAGGCTTCGAGGAACTAGTCGGGTCTGCGTCCGCCTTCCTCTTCTTCGGGACCGGGTCGAAGATATCTATGTCGGGGAGCGATGGGGGCTCGACCCATAGACTGCCCCAAACGCGGTTGCGTCGCTCCCAAGCTCCCACCAACTCTATTCTCTGCCTCTCCTCAGCTGGAGCGGGGCCTCAAGGATCCTCTCAACCGCCCAGATCACCTGCTTCGGGGTCATGAGTACCCGTGACCCTGCGAACATGAAGGTACCTTCGCATGAATGCTTATTATCCAAAATAAACTATGATAACCCTTAAAGAAACGGGAAGTCGAAGCGTACTAAGGGGATCTGAGGACGTCTCCAGGAGAGTCCCGTCCTAGTTCTCTGGAAGACGAGGGGCCACACCACCTTCACGGGTGATATCCATAGGGATACAAACTCTTCATCCAAGTCCTGCATGCTCATCCGCAGATCCACGAGGTGTAGAAGACGAATACGGGCCGAAGTTGAGTCTGCATCCGCTGAGACATCAGCCTCCCTTCGATAGAGGATCTGGCAGAGGGGCCTCAATGAGGAGCCATGCTGAAGAGCGTGGGCCTCATGGCTCCAGATGTGATGAGTCATTGTCAATGGTAGTCAAAGAGGACTGAAGAAAGAGAGATGGCCTGCTGCGTCTGGGCCGCGTGTGACTCGGGTACACAAGCAGTGAGCGACTGTCGGGCTGAGAGAGCTGCGAAGTCGGGCTAGCCTAATCCGGGTACATGGGCTAAGAGCAGCAGAAGACCCACTGGGCTGTTGACCAGGATTGACTCAGGTACACGGGCGGTGAGCGATTGCCGGGCTGAGAGAGCTGCGGAGTCGAGCCGGCCCAATCTGGGTACCTGGTGCAAAGTCGGTGGAGGCTTTGTCAGTTTCGGCGCAAACTGACGATCATTGATCTTGTATCGGACTGTCCAGAAGAGAAGCCATAGTCGCTGCGAAAGCTTAGCTTCCGGATAAGTCATCTGTAAATAGGAGTTTACTATCTTGTCCCTAGGCCCACAGTCAGTCAGTCCAGTCTGTAAAAATATCCTAAGGGTAGTTTAGTATTTTCCTTTTATTCAGCGTCTGTAAAAAACCCTAAGGGGCTGGTGGAATATTCCTAGCTATTGGGCAGCCTATAAATAGGGCCCCAATCCCTAGGGTTAGGTGACCCTTTCTCTCTCTCTTTCCCTGCATGCGTCGCCAGGAACATTCTCTGGTTCATCGTGAGTTTTAATTCATCCTGGTTCTATTTGTTTCTGCGTGCTGAGATTCTTGTGTGCAGTGATTTTTGTGGATCTGAAGCTTCGTTTTCCGTGCGCCTATTGTTTATTCCTGAGCTCACGCACTCTTCTGTTGCTTCTGTTCTTCACGAAGAGTAGTATTAGTTCTTGCATGCAGCAAGTAGTACCTACTCCCTGTAACAACAGTACGCTAGTTTTACTAGCTTTGCTTTTTCCTGCATAGCCTTTTTGATCTAGTAGACAAGGTTTAGGATTTCTCTGGCTGTTTTTGGTGAAGCCCCATGTCTTGTGCGAAGACCTTCAACTCTGTGAAGCAGGCTTCGACCTGACATCTTCGAAGGCTTTGCTATAACTTTCGAGTCCGAACTTGAACTCTAAATCTTGCTTCGAAGTATGCTCTGTGTTTAGCTTTTGTTCATTGACATACTTCGGCATTTTTGCGAAGCATACTTCGACAGGCTTCGAAGTAAGCGTCGAAGCATGTTTCTCTGATAGACTTCGCTCGGGGTACGTTTTCTAAGAAATTGTTCTACTATTGTCATCATCATTGATCTCAGTTTGTGAGTTCGAAGCTTGCTTTTCGAAGTATGTTTCAAGGCTTCGATCTCTTGTGAGAGCATCAGCACACTTCGTTTTGAAGCTGGTTTGTGGTTCGGAGGTTACCACTTCGGTAGGTGTACCTCGATCAAGCTAGTTTTGAAGGTAGAGTGTAGGCTTCGAATTGGTCTTACTGTCGTGTGTTTGGCTTCGCTTCTCTTTCGAAGGTTGCTTTTCTGTGAACTTTGTTCGAAGTTTTCTGATCGAAGTTTAGGCTTTGAAGTACACTGTTCGAAGCAGGCTTCGATACTTTCATACTTCGCTTCGAAGCATACTTCGCATTCTGTCACACTCAAACTAGGCTAGTTTCCACAAACCTTCGGCACTTCCACGACAGCCTTCGCTAGACTTCGACAAGGGACTGTGAAGCAAGCTTCGACACTGCGAAGCAGGCTTCGACACTGTGAAGCAGGCTTCGACACAGTGAAGCAGGCTTCGCCAAGTTTCGAACAGGAGACAAATTTGAACAGTAACTTCTCATCTCTTTTCATGTACATGTAGATCATCTGCTGATATGTTTGATTAACCATGTTTGAATACTCTGCTATCTGCCTATTAGCACTGTATTGGTGTTAGTTTATTTAGAACACCGGTCGTTTCTAGGCTAGATACTTTTAGACTTAGGCATTCTGTTCAAGCTTTGCTGCTTAGTCTTTTGAGGTGCGTTGGGTATTGGGAGCAGGCCATAGATTCGAAAGAATTTTTAAGGCACACATTCACCCCCCCTCTGGTCGCTACTTTTGGTCCTACAAGTGGTATCAGAGCCTGGTTAGGGTTTTTCCATACCTTAACCGGTTCTAAAACCCAGTAGTGATCATGACGTCTCCTGGAAAGGTCTCGTCCTTAGAATCTTATGGCTATAATTATTGGAAGACTCGCATGCGAGCCTATCTCATGAGCCAAAGCTCGGACATCTGGGACATTTGCGTTCATGCTACGTTTGTCATATTGCCAGTTGCTGAGCGTGATTCTCCTGGTATCATCGCCCAGCATGTGAACAATAGCAAAGTTGTGAACATCTTGTTTTCTAGTTTAGGTCCCACTGGGTTTGAGCGTGTGAGCCATCTCTCCACTGCGAGAGAGATCTGGGCTACCCTTCAGGCACACCATGAAGGGACAGCTCAAGTCAAGGCTCGACTCTATCAGACCTACCGGCGTGAATATGAGAAATTCACACAAAAGCTGGGCGAATCTGTTGAAGCGTTGTTTGGTCGTTTTCAATCGATTATAAACAAGCTTCGGGACAATAAGGCTGAGGGTGTTCAGTTAGTCTCAGATCACGAGCAGGCGCTCAAGGTTCTTCATACATTGGACCCTAAGATTTGGGAGATCAAGGTATCCTCTATCATTGAGAGCACTTCTTATGATACCTTGACCATTTCTGAGTTGTTTAGCAAGCTGAAGGCCACTGAGGTTGATACCCAGCTGAGATCAAATCTCACTGGCTCTGGATCAAAGTCCCTGGCCCTTGCTACACCTTCTGTTGATCCCACTTCTATGAGCTGTGTTGGGTTCTCTTTGATGTCTATCACTGAGGACCAGCTTGAGTCGTTAGGAGATGATGATTTCTGTCTTTTCAACAACTGGGTGCGTCGTGTTTATGACAAGAGAATGTTCAAAAGACACGGCATGAAATCCGGGTGCTTTGAGTGTGGTGACCCAGGACACTTAATCGCCAACTGCCCCAAGCGCAATGGCCACAAGAAGGGCACCGGTGGTGGCTTCCAAGACTCCAGCAAGCACGACAGCTCCTCTTTCAACAAGGGCAAGCCAAAGACTAGATTCTTCAGAAAGGCCCTGAAGGACTACTGGTGAGAGAACAAGAAGCGCGACAAGGCCTTCTTCGCCGAGATGGAGAAGAGCTACTCCAAGCGGTCCACGTCTTCTTCCTCTTCATCGAGCTCAAGTGATGAGGAGATCATCATCAGGAAGGGGAAGGACAAGGACGATCCGGTGGGTCTTTGCTTCATGGCTTTCGGGGATAGACCGAAGAGCCACTCACATCAGCGCCGAAGATCCCGCAAGAGCTTCTGCTCAATGGCTCTTGGGGATAAGGAAGAGAAGAGCTCCTCCGATGACTCTGACGATGATGACATAGAAAAGGTATCATCTTATGAACGTGAAATCGTTGATTTACTTGAAAGTAATCGTCAGGAGTTAAAATATCAGAAAAAACTGCTTAGGGGGGCCAGGAAGAGGATAGATGAGTTAGAAAGTGAGCTTGATGTGGCCAACGGCAGAATTGAGAGTCTATTTTCTTCCCCTTGCTTGGGTGATAGCAGTGAGTGCCCGAAGTGTGAGGTGCTTCTGTGTGACCTGTCGACTCTGAAGTCCAGGTACGCAGAAAGGGTTGATGAGAGGGACGCTTTGGCCACTGAGCTTGAAAGCGCTCAGCTGGAGCTGAAAGATGTTCAAGCCACTATCGTCGTGCCCTGTGCTGATTGTCCATCTCATCTAGCTAGTTTAGCTGAGCTAAAAGCCAAGGGCAATGAGCATTTGGGTGATTTGGAGAGAGTAAGAGCTGAGCTGGCACAGACTAGGCTAGAGCTTGAGACATTGTCAGTTCCACCCACTGGCTGTGAGAACTGTCTGTCTCTTAGACTGGAGTTGATTAAGCTGAAAGCCGAGAAGTTTGTCCAGGTAGATAGCGAGTGTGAGACCTTCTTGTCTTAGGTGGAGGTTCTAGCTTCCTTGAGAGAGGAGCTAGCTGATTCTTAGAATGAGAACTTTTACCTCCGTTCTATCCTGAGTTGGATTAGTGCCAGAGAGCCGCAGCTCGGCATGATGATCCAGCAGTTTAAGAGGCAGGATGGGTTTGGGGTAGGTTACACCTACACCAAGGCTGACTTTGAGAGTGCCATTAGCCGGGCAGTGGAGTGGAGTAAAATGACTCCAGAGAAGAGGTACCCCAAGACTCACTCCACTGAGTCTTCCCTGGCTAGTCAGCCCAAGGATGGAGTAATTCATGAACAACCCAAAGCTCCACCCAAGAAGCCCATCTGGGTTCCAAAGCCCAAACTCCTCCACACTTCTCTTGACTCTCTTCCTGGACCCTCTCAACCCAAGAAGACTACACCAAACACCACTAATCCCAAGAACCCCAAGCCTCAACCACATCCCAAGAAGCCCACCTACCATTGTGAGTATTGTTAGAGAAAAGGGTATCTTGCGGAGTTTTGCTTCAGGAGGAAGCGGGTTGAGACAGCAGAGCATGCTCATGGTAGTCAGGAGCAGTTCTACCAGCAGGGTGGTAGACTGCGTGTTCCTCGACGTGGGGAGAGGCTGGAGGCCAGGCCGCGTCGTGTAGGTGGTGGTAGAGGAGACGACTTTCATGCCCATGCTCCGGATGGTGGTGTTCGTTCCGGTAGAGCTCCATGTCGTTTTGGCTACGATCCTGGCCCTCGTGGCCGAGGCTTTAGGCAGAACCAAGGACCGCGCTTTGAGCCGCGTTTTGGTCCAAACTCTTTTGATGGTTTTTGCTTTCCGTCTTTTGAGCAGGTGGCTCGACACTGGTTTAGTTCTTTTACTAAACCTGGTGCCGGACCATTTGCTCCCCCTTACAACCACTGATTGTGCAGGATCGTGGACTGGAGGATGTTTGGAACATGGACTCAGGATGCTCCCGCCACATGACGGGACATCGCAGATGGTTCTCCAGTCTCACACCCCGAGCTCCAAAGAGTACATCACCTTCGGGAACAGTGGTCAAGGGAAGGTAAGTGGCATCGGCTCAATTTGCATCTCTGACCATTTCTCTTTGAAGAACGTTGCTTTGGTTGGAAATTTGAATTTCAATTTGATCTCTGTTTCGCAAATTTTGAGGATGGGTTGGAGGTTCGCTTTAAGAATGGCAGTTCTTTTGTGGTTAATTCTAGAGGGTCTTTGATTTGCTAGATCTTACCTTTCGGTAAGGTTTTTCGGATTGACTTCTCTAGTTTGTTTGGCCCATCTCGATGTTTGATTGCTGGATCCTCTTCTGAGCTCTGGAAGTGGCATAGGAGGTTAGGTCATTTGAGTTTTGATCTGCTCGTCAGGTTGAGCTCTATGGACCTCATGCGAGGATTGCCCAAGCTTAAAATGGAGAAGGATCTAGTTTGCCATCCCTGTCGTCATGGGAAAATGGTTGCCGCTTCTCATTCACCTGTGACTCAGGTGATGACTTCGTATCCGGGCGAGCTGTTACACATGGACACTGTTGGTCCAGCTCGGGTACGCTCAGTCGGTGGGAAGTGGTACGCGCTTGTCATTATTGACGACTTTTCTCGATTCTCATGGGTTTTCTTCTTGGAGTCTAAGGATGAGACTTTTCATTTTGTTCATGACCTGATTTTGAAGCCGAAGAATGAGAACAATGGTCGGATGCGAGCAATTCGCTCCGACAACGGCTCTGAGTTCAAGAACTCTCAATTCGTCAGCTTCTGCAGTGATCAAGGTCTTGATCATCAGTTTTCTGCTCCTTACACTCCCCCACAGAATGGCGTTGTGGAACAAAAGAACCGCACGCTAGTCGAGATGGCTAGGACGATGCTCAATGAGCACATGACTCCTAGGCTTTTTTGGGCTGAAGCCATGAACACGGCTTGCTATCTGGCCAACCGCATTTTTCTTAGAGCTTACCTAGGTAAGACCTCATACGAGCTGTGGTTTGGCAGACAGCCCAAGGTGAGCCACTTGCGAGCGTTTGGCTGCAAGTGCTTTATGCTCAAGAAGGGAGGGCATTTGGACAAGTTTGAGTCTCGTTGCTGGGACGGAGTTTTTCTTGGCTACGCTTTGCATTCTCGAGGCTTCCGAGTTTGGAACCTCGACTCCTAGCAGCTTGTCGAGACTTGTGAGGTTTCATTTGATGAGTCCTTGCCTTCTTTGACTCCTTTTGAGCCTTTTGGTGATGGTGAGCTCGGAGAGTCCATCTTCGAGGAAGATGATGACACTCCAGCTGCTGATGAGGGTGGACCTTCTGCACAGCCTGCAGAACCCACACCTTCTGAGACTTCGACTGAGGACGAGGGCGGACCTCTGATCACTTCTTCCACTTCGATCGAGCCCCCTCAGTCGAGTCCAGAGGTGCCTGCTGCTGACTCCGGTGAGGTGACTTCAAATCACCAGGGATCCCGAGCAGTTCAGCGTGATCACCCCTGAGAGCTCATCATCGGTGATTTGTCTGCAAGGACTTTCTGATTTGAGCCCAGAGACGATTCTCATGCTCTTTCTGATTCTAATTGGATTAATGCCATGCAAGAAGAGCTTGAGAATTTTGTCCGCAATCGGGTTTGGACACTAGTTGAGTTGCCACCAGGATGCAACCCCATAGGCACCAAGTGGGTGTTCAAGAACAAGCAAGGTGAAGATGGGGTTGTGGTGCGCAACAAAGCTCGGCTAGTTGCCCAGGGTTTTTGCCAAAAGGAAGGTATTGATTTTGAAGAAACTTTCGCCCCTGTTGCCCGTCTTGAGTCAATTGCCATTCTCTTAGCTTTTGCCGCTTCGAAGGGTTTTAAGCTTTTTCAAACGAACATGCCACTTCGAAGGGTTTTAAGCTTTTTCAAATCGACGTCAAGAGTGCTTTTCTGAACGGGTACATAGAGGAGGAGGTTTATGTTAGGCAGCCCCCCGATTTTTGAGAACACTAAGTTTCCTCGACATGTTTTTAAGCTGCAGAAAGCTTTATACGGGTTGAAGCAAGCTCCTAGAGCTTGGTATGACCGGTTGAAGCAGTTTTTGTTGGGGAAGGGATTTGTGATGGGTTCTGTGGATAAGACTCTCTTTTTGCTCAGAGTTGCTTTAGATTTCTTAGTTGCTCAGATTTACGTGGACGATATTATTTTGGCGGTACTACTGATTCTCTTGTGTCCAAGTTTTCTTAGCAGATGCACAACGAGTTTGAGATGAGCCTCATGGGTGAGCTCAAGTACTTCTTAGGGCTCCAGATCAAGCAGACCAAGGACGGCACCTTCATCCACCAAGGTAAGTACACTCGTGATATGTTGAAAAGATTGACTTTGGTGGGGAGTTGAAGCCGCAGATGACCCCAATGGGCACATCTGGAGGACTGGACAAGGACGAGAGCGGTGTTAAGGTCAATGAGAGTGATTTTCGAGGGATGATCGGTTCGCTGTTGTACTTGACGGTGACTAGACCGGACATACAGTTCGTCGTGGGGCTGTGCGCGCTTCCAGTCTTCACCACGCGCGTCTCATTGGCAGGCTGTCAAGTGCATCTTCAGGTATCTTACCTATGCGCATGATCTTGGTCTTTACTATTCAGCATCATCATCTATTGATTTATCTGGCTTTTCGGATGCTGACTTTGGTGGATGCCGGTTGGATCGTAAATCGACTTCCGGTACTTGCTAGTTTCTTGGTTCGTCTCTTGTGTCTTGGTCTTCTCGAAAGCAATCTGGAGTTGCTCTTTCAACCACTGAGGCTGAGTATGTAGCTGCTGCTAGCTTCTGCTCACAGTTAGTTTGGATGATTTCCACATTACGAGATTTTGGGTTATTCTTTCCTACCAGAGTTCCCTTGTTTTGCGATAGCACCAGTGCAATTAGTGTAGGGAAAAACCCTTGTCTTCATTCAAAAACCAAACACATTGATGTGCGCTTTCATTTTCTGCGGGATCAATATGAGAAAGGTGTCATTGACCTTGTTCATGTTGATACCCATCATCAGTTGGCTGACATTTTCACCAAACCCCTAGATCAGTCTACCTTTGAGCGTTTACGAGGGGATTTGGGTGTTGTGTATCCTTTCTAGGATATTTTGCGTCAGTTTTCTTTCTTCTTTACTCTTTTCTTGAGTCTTTTTGTGTCTGTTCATATCATACATATTCACATATCACACTTTTGAGCTGCTTCTGTTATATGATTGAACTGCTTTACTTATTCTAGCTGGTACATGCTTTTGATTACTTGTCAATGATCATGCTTTGGTTCAGTTCCCTTGATATGTCTGATATCTGTCATATGCATGGCTTTTTACGCTTTAAACTTGAAAAATAATCACCATTGCTTCTAGTAACTAGCATGCGTAGGCTGAATGCTTTTGCTATCTGTTACATGCCTTGTAGCTAGTTCCTCACATAGGTGCAAATATGCAACTTGGACATCTCTATGCTTTAACATGGAAAATATGCTATAAAAATGATAAAAATAAAAAATGAATGAAAATTCCATGCCTTTTATGCTTGAGTTGAAAAGATCCAAGTGGGTTTGCTTTGTCACATTACATTGTTCTGGACTGCTTACCATAGCACTTTGGTATGAACTAGGATGGTGTAATGTATGCCAAGACCAATGTCTTAAGCTTCTGATGGTCTAGCTCTGGCCTAGGCTTGACTTGGTCGGTTAGCATAAGGTTTGACATGCAAATAACCCTTGGCAAAAATGAAAAAGGACAATGAAAAAGCCTGAACTTTAAAAAGATAACAAGTTTGCTGAAGCACTTTGTTTTGAACAATGCTCATCTTGGTAGATATCAGTTAGCTTCTGCATCTCATGCTTTACTTTGCTTGTCAACTGGAATATGTGGTGATGCTTTTGTTTGCAAAAATTGAAAATGCGTGCTAATGACTTTCTTTAGATATCATCTGTTGCACTGATCATGCCATGTATCTTAGACAGTATGTCCTTTGCTGTATCTGTTAGATGTTGTAATTGCAGTCAATCATATCTGAGAAGCATGCTTTATTCACTTCACCTGCACCCCAGTTGCATTCATTGCATATTTTGAGGGGGAGTTGCGTTTCAGGGGGAGTCTGTGTCTCTTTCGAGTGCTTTTAGTCTCGCTTGATAAGTCCACTTGTCAACAAGGGGGAGAAATTTTGGGAGAAGAGTTTAAGGGGGAGTTTTTGTCCCGTTTGTCCTTACTCTTTTGTTATCCTTGTTGATGATTATGAGATTGCACTCGTTTTTGAGCTTTTACCTTTTGGTTAACCATAATGACCGCTTCTTGCTTTTGTTTGGCTTTTGGTCATTAGGGTTAAACTTTTACTTTATTTTTCTTCTTCTCTGTTTTCTTGTGCTTTGTTTTCGTGTTTCCACATATGTTCGTAGGTACTGAAGAGCAGATGAAGAAAAGTGTTGACAATGCACTCATCAAGGGGGAGATTGAGGAGCCATGCTGAAGAGCATGGGCCTCATGGCTCTAGATGTGATGAGTCATTGTCAACGGTAGTCAAAGAGGACTGAAGAAAGAGAGATGGCCTGCTGCATCTGGGCCGCGCGTGACTCAGGTACACGGGCAGCGAGCGACTATCAGGCTGAGAGAGCTACGAGGTCGGGCTGGCCCAATCCAGGTACATGGGCTAAGAGCAGCAGAAGACCCACTAGGCTGTTGACCAGTATTGACTCAGGTACACGGGCGGTGAGCGATTGCCGGGCTGAGAGAGCCGCGGAGTCGGGCCGGCCCAATCCGGCTACCTGGTGCAAAGTCGATGGAGGCTTTGTCAGTTTTGGCGCAAAACTGACGATCGTTGATCTTGTATCGGACTGTCCAAAAGAGAAGTTGTAGTCGCTACGAAAGCTTAGCTTCCGGATAAGTCATCTGTAAATAGGAGTTTACTATCTTGTCCCTAGGCCCACAGTCAGTCAGTCCAGTCTGTAAAAATATCCTAAGGGCAGTTTAGTATTTTCCTTTTATTTCAGCGTCTGTAAAAAACCCTAAGGGGCTGGTGGAATATTCCTAGCTATTGGGCAGCCTATAAATAGGGCCCCAATCCCTAGGGTTAGGTCACCCTTTCAAGAAATCACTTTTTTAACCAAGGATTGGGTCATTTTGTTTCCTGCGCTTTCTCTCTCTCTTTCCCTGCATGCGCCGCCAGGAACATTCTCCGGTTCATCGTGAGTTTTAATTCATCCTAGTTCTGTTTGTTTCTGCGTGCTGAGATTCTTGTGTGCAGTGATTTTTGTGGATCTGAAGCTTCGTTTTCCGTGCGCCTATTGTTTATTCCTGAGCTCACGCACTCTTCTGTTGCTTCTGTTCTTCACGAAGAGTAGTACTAGTTCTTGCATGCAGCAAGTAGTACCTACTCCCTGTAGCAATAGTACGCTAGTTTTACTAGCTTTGCTTTTTCCTGCATAGCCTTTTTGATCTAGTAGACAAGGTTTAGGATTTCTCTGGCTGTTTCTGGCGAAGCCCCATGTCTTGTGCGAAGACCTTCAACTCTGTGAAGCAGGCTTCGACCTGACATCTTTGAAGGCTTCGCTAGAACTTTCGAGTCCGAACTTGAACTCTAAATCTTGCTTCGAAGTATGCTCTGTGTTTAGCTTTTGTTCATTGACATACTTCGGCATTTTTGTGAAGCATACTTCAACAGGCTTCGAAGTAAGCGTCGAAGCATGTTTCTCTGATAGACTTCGCTCGGGGTACGTTTTCTAAGAAATTGTTCTACTATTGTCATCATCATTGATCTCAGTTTGTGAGTTCGAAGCTTGCTTTTCGAAGTATGTTTCAAGGCTTCGATCTCTTGTGAGAGCATCAGCACACTTTGTTTTGAAGCTGGTTTGTGGTTCGGAGGTTACCACTTCGGTAGGTGTACCTCGATCAAGCTAGCTTTGAAGGTAGAGTGTAGGCTTCGATTTGGTCTTACTGCCGTGTGTTTGGCTTCGCTTCTCTTTCGAAGGTTTCTTTTCTGTGAACTTTGTTCGAAGTTTTCTGATCGAAGTTTAGGCTTTAAAGTACACTGTTCGAAGCAGGCTTCGATACTTTCATACTTCGCTTCGAAGCATACTTCGCATTCTGTCACACTCGAACTAGGCTAGTTTCCACAAACCTTCGGCACTTCCACGACAGCCTTCGCTAGACTTCGACAAGGGACTGCGAAGCAGGCTTCGACACTGCGAAGCAGGCTTTGACATAGCGAAGCAGGCTTCGCCAAGTTTCGAACAGGAGACAAATTTGAACAGTAACTTATCATCTCTTTTCATGTACATGTAGATCATCTGTTGAGATGTTTGATTAGCCATGTTTTGAATACTCTGCTATCTGCCTATTAGCACTGTATTGGTGTTAGTTTATTTAGAACACCGGTCGTTTCTAGGCTAGATACTTTAGACTTAGGCATTCTGTTCAAGCTTTGCTGCTTAGTCTTTTGAGGTGCGTTGGTTGTTGGGAGCAGGCCATAGATTCGAAAGAATTTTTAAGGCGCCCATTCACCCCCCTCTAGTCGCTACTTTTGGTCCTACGCTCGATAGCTCGGAGTCTGCCCCAACCACCACGTAGAACCAACAGTGGATCCAATCGGAGTAGCACCACTCATTGATGGCCTTCGCAGGAAAGGAGTCCACATGCTCCTTCCGGAGCTGAAAATTGACGCTCCCGTGTGCCAGAAGCATTGTGGAGCCATCCGACTTGTATCGCTTCTTTGGCTAGCAGCTGGCATCGTGCATCTTCGCAAATACCTCGGCCCTCCCCTCGCAGCTCTCTGCCCTCGTGGAGCACTCGAAGACGGCCAAGTGGGCGACGGCATTCGGGGATAGCTACGGGAAGTCCACGTTATAGAAACAAAGGACTTCCACCAGGAGTCCCGAAGCAGGGAACCCAAGTCACACCACGAAGAAGGCCTCAAAGATGACTACTTTTCCTTCGTGTGGATCAGGGATGGCCTCCCCTCCAGGAAGCCTTGCCTTGATGCTAGGTTCGAGACAATCTTGGACTACGGTGTTCACTAACCCCTCTATGCATATAGATCTCTCTAGAACCAGGGTCTGCTCGGTGAACTTCTCAGAGGGCGGTCAGAGGTCTCAAGGTCTACCAACCTTTGCGGAACTCAAAACCCCAACGGCTGCGGCTGCCGCTGCAACCGTCGTATGCTGCTAGATGAAGTGGGAATCCAAAGCAGGAACGATACTCTTTTTCTTTGTCATCTTCCTAGGAATGTAGGTCCACGCGGAGGAAATGGCCAATGGTCGAAAGAGAGGGCTAGGAAGAGACAAACGGTCAGGAAAGAAGAACCAGAGACGAGTAGGGGACTCAGAGACAATAGGGGACCACTGCCATTTATAGAAACCTGAGGCTTACACGGCAAGTCTTCGTCATGCCGATTCGCATTCCCCCAAAGCCGACAGGTGGGACCCTGGAGAGACGCATCATAAAGGGCTCCCAAGGAGCTTGATTCTACTAGCGGGACCCCAAGTGATAAGGCTCCTCATCACTAGATCTCATCGGGTCAAGTCTCCTAGTTGTCAAAGGCATCCCAAAGCCAGACGAGAGGTTTGCTTACTCTTTGTAATTTTTTTACGGCATTATTAGTTACACATGTCGCCTTTCTCATTGGAAGGTCAATCGAGGATAAACATGTGAGGGGCTACTGTTGGGGAGAAATAATCCCATCAGCAGTTCCGGAAGAATCATGAATCCCGAAGATGGCTTCAAAGCCTGTGCATGCGAAGCCCTCGGCGCCAAATGTTGTACTGAGAGGCGGTCGACCTAGAGTAGTGAGTATGGCCTCGGGATGAGAGCCCCCATGAGGATTCAGGGCCTCTGTAGGCATTCCAAAGATAGTCGTGCTGGAGGCTCGGTACGGGACACTTCGTGCCTGGATGGCCCTCGAAAGGCAACCACTAAAGTAAAGACGTGACAGCTACATTGCCGAGTGACTCCTATTGAATGGGACATGAGGGCCTTGTAGCAATCAGGTCATGACCAAGCACATGTCGAGGCCATACGTGCGCCGTCACTCCAACCAGACATTATCACTACTCGGGCAGGTGTATAGAACTAGTACCATCATATCCCTACAAAATCTAGGATACAGGGTCTGTAGTGATGAATGTAACTCGGGGGTTAAAGGGTATTTTCCCCATAGGACCCCTTCCTATAAATACCTTTCCCTCGTATTATACAGACATCTTTTGGAGAAAGAAAGATAGCAGAGTTATTATCCCTCCAAGAGGCTCTACAGAGACTAAGCCCATTCATTTATCTTAACCACATCTTAAACCACTCAAACCTGCTAGTGTAATCCTTTACGCCAACACTAGTTATAACGCACCTATAACATACGGTCCTGTTGGTGCGTTTTTGTCACACTTTGACACACGCGTAGCCTAGGAGATCTGCTTCACTCCAGTGCAGGTCCTATGTTCTTAGAAAAAAGTTTCAAGGCGTGCTAATCAGTTTGACACTAACACTGATAAGGGAATAGAAAATATGACATTAGTAGCATGGCCTATAGGCTATCGAGCCGATGACCGCGATGACGATGGTATCGGGCATGCTTTATTTCGATGAATGGTATACAACATTAAAGAGATACAATAGCAAGATATGTCAGACTTAACCGATGAAGCCTCAAACTATCACACCCAGATCACATCAATCTAAGAGATCAAACTGAACTAATGCAGCATTAGACATAGCTAATACATTGAGAACAACCAGCGACCGTACTGTTTCAATGTTCACCTCAAGAGATCAATCTGATGCATCCATGAGGATACTGATCTAATTGATACGGATATCTGGGGTGGTGGACTCCCCTCTTTACCGGAGATCAAAATGATGCAGCTCAGCTCCGAGTGCCGAACCCCGTCGGATAAACCTTGGAAGCCAAGGGTGGTGATGCGCCGAGTAGTTGGTTGACAGAGATGTGTCTTTCTAAGCTAACTAAGGGTACATATTTATAGTCCAGAGACTTACCGTCCAAGCACTCTATCTTAACCGATTCCAAATAATCTTCATCTTCTTTTTCGCTCTTATCTCCATGAGCTCTTCTGGGTCTGATCATCTTGTAACAGCATGGACGGGCTTCCCCTTGACTTTCTTTGACCGTATCTTGTTTGACTTCTACTGGTCGTGTGGCATTTTTAGTGGGCCTGGGCTTCACCAAATCTTGGCGCCAACACATGCCCCCCAGTTTCAGAGCATTAAGTGGCTACTTATGCTTCGAAATTAACATTATCCCTAATGCCACGTCTTTTCAAATGTCTATCTGCTTGATCTTTTCACTTTAATTGCCAGCCAAAACCCTTCCTTCTTATAACTCTGCTTAGTAATCTATCTTCATAATTTTCCTATCTTCTTCCCATTTCCTCATCTTTGGCCATTCACAACTGTGTTGGATGTTACCTAGTCTAATGTATCTACATCTATTCGTGGTGACGTCGGACCAGGCTTTATCCCAAATAGTTTGGTACTCGTGTTTCTTCAAGCCAAAGATCTAGTTCTATAATCTTGAGTTTGCAAAGATTTCGGCATTTTGAAAACCGTATTCATGATTACCTTTGCTGAACGTTGCGGGTGGCCCCACCGAATCCGACGGAATAGGCTTGACCCGACCGCCGAGGAGTTTCTTCTAGCTTTATAAGTACCTCGAACACTCCACGCCTCCTCTTCATGCATTTAGATTACTACTTTTGCTTTTTCCCCCCAATTCCTCCGTTGTTTCTTTGCGACCTCCATTGTTTACTACTTTCATCTTCTTCGGCGACCTTCGCTCTCGGTAGACCTTCCGATGGCGACCAATTACTCTGTCCCTGAGGTAAGTCTTTTCCCTTTATATTCTTTGTTGTTCTTCATCTCTCTTGGTTCTTCTGCCGATTTTCTTTACTATTATTTCTCTTTTTCTTCTCTTTAGAACTTGAAGAACCAGATCCTGATCCCCATGGCCAACCATCCATCCTACTATTTTTTGGTGGCCAAATAGCAACCCTAATTCTGTTGATTTATTAATGCCGATGCCCAGCGTGTTCCTTTTAAATGTTCCAAAATGTTATTTTCTAACGGAGCTCAAAGCTTTAGGGCATTCCCTACCCCGCTCCTTGGATGGCGGAACTGGTACCTCTAGGTTGTTGCCTCGGAGCGGGGTACCTGGGAGCAAGCCAGGATCACGCATTACATCGGCTTGTCTCTCGCTCTTCCTTTTAAAAATGAGTCAATTCTAGCGTCCTCTTGCGACTTTTGGTCCGATGTGTTGAACACATTTCTCTTTGGCCATGGGCTGATGAGTCCCAACCTCCTTGGCGTCGTCCTATTGACTTCTCTTGATGTCACTTCTGTGGCTGACCCCTTCCTTTTTCGATCCAAACCTTCTCATCATTTTGACATCAAATCCATTAGTGGTTGGGAAAAATATATTGCAAATCACAATAAGCAAACCGACCCTATTAGTGAATGGGAGCACATTGCTTTTCTCAACCTTTGGCTCGAGAAGTTCCTTTTTATGGGTTGACCCTCGGGCCTACTTGTCATCTCCAATTCTTAGTAGAACAACTGGCCGCTAGAGCTACGATCCCCTTGGCTGATACCTCCTTGGCTTCCTCTATTATCTTCTTCATAAGGTATCAGCCTGATTATCGGCCGGTGATGTCGTAGGTCACCTTGGGGGTCCCCGGTGGTTCATCCAGTTGTGGCTTAATGTGTATATGGCCAAAGTTTCCTCTGGCCCTTCCTTTGACCTTCTTCGCTTTCCATCCAATCATCGTGAGTTTGCCTCTCCAACTACCCATCGATGCATGTCCTTGGGTGAGGCGATCACCTGTCGTCCAGGAGCAAGGATGTCTGCTGACATCTTGGCCTGATGGTTTAAAGCCTTTTATTGTGGCTTTATTAGTGACTGCGTAGTGTGGTATGCCTACGAGTCCTTGGCTGACTATGAATACCCACATCGGCTATCCTTGGCCGATGTGCTATCGAGCTCAAAGAGCGAGGCCATCTTCCTTGCTTGCATCTCTCCTTGTCTTCTTCCGATCAACTTCACGGTTGGTCCCACGCGTAAGCCATCTTATGAAGTTTATCATCCGATGGTGTGCGCCCGGCGGCTTGGTTTTGGTCAGTTACCAATAGACCTCTTCTTCATCGGTCGGATCCAGGTCTGTGGTGAAGTGATGAGTTCTTTGGAATTCAATCGGCTTTTCTCTATGGACGATTCAATCCCACTTAGGGAGCTTCCTTCCTAGGCCACATGCCGAGTAGTGTCGCTCCCTTACAATAAATGATAGACCGAAGTGAGCCAACACGTCTTCAATCGTCATTCCAAATACTTTTGTCTTTTGTTGGATCCATCCTTCATCGATATCGACCCCGAGGTTTGTTCTGACATCTCGTAACTTAGCCTTCGTCATGATTGTTCTTCCTTGTATTTTGACTTTTCTTTCTCCCGCAGGAGGATGACATCGACTCCCAATCGATGAGCCGAACTGGTAGGTCGATATGTTATGGGCTTGCCACTACCAACCTCGGTCGCGTGGCCCCCACTCCATCGGACTGTCTTGCCAGGAAATGAGTCAAGGCCCCAGTGCGTAAGCGCAGAACATCGGATGCAGTGACACATCACTCTACCAGAACTCGATCTGCCCAGGTAATATTTTCGTCTCTTGCCTAACAAACTCTCATCTTTTCTTGGTGGCGTTTCTTAGTCCGTAGATTGATGTTCTTTCTTCTTCTCCCTTAGCCAATGCCACCAACGCCTTGTTATATGATGCTTGTTTTCATTTTCAATACTCATTTGCTTTTTTCATTTCTTCTAGCCTTCCCCTGTCACCGTGTTAGACTAGCCGACGGACGACCTAGGTCACGCACAGCTGGTTCTGCCTACTAGAGACGTCGTAGTGGACTTCATCACTAGGGCCGATACTCCGGAGGCCATCGTTGCTGACCCTAACACATCGGTGGACGCCGCCGTTGTGGGTATACTGCCTGGGGCAGGCACGCCAGAGGATGTGCCGGTGGTCATTGAGACTATCACCGAGGTATCTCTAGTTTATGGTTCTTATTAGGTACTTTTGTTCTCTTCCACTTGTTGCTTTCTTTATGACTTACATCGGCCTTGAATTTAGCCGATGTTGGGTGCCACGAGCTCGCCAACCCCCCGGTGTAATCTTGCAGAGGAAGGCTCCCTCACCCTTTTGTTGATAGCAAAAAATGGCATCAATGACTGAAATTGTTGAAATATTAATTTTGGTAATTTGGGCCATACAGGGCCAAAGGTCTATTGGTCTATGGGCGCCGAAAGCCTCTGGCCAGCCCACGGCCTTCAGCCAGGAAGCCTTCGGAGGCCCACGCTGCCGAGGCTTCGGCCCGAGGGGCAGGCCTCGACGGGCCTGGCTGAAGCCCACTTTGGCAGAGATAGAGTTGTATACAATTCCGGTTAAGCTTTTATCTCTATGCAAGCCAAATTAATAGCAGATTATATTAGAAGTATGGCCCCTATAAATAGAGAGGCGAGGCCAGCCTAGAGGACCCCCCCCAACACAAATCAAACACAAAGCCCTAGCTTTGATCGCATTTACTTTACTTTTATTTTCCTGTACCTCTTCATGGGTTTGCCTGGAAGCCCTCCGCCGGCCACTTCGGAACAGTGGTAATCCTTGTTACTTTGCTTGTGAAGTATCTGTTAATCTACGTAATAGATTGCTATCGCCTTGTTACTTTGCCTGTGAAGTATCCGCTAATCTACGTAATAGATTGCTACCTTCGCCACTAGTGCAGCACTTAGCAAAATTCGGTCCTCAGGCCGAATTGGTACTTCGAATTCTCTCTGTTGCAGGCTCGCACGTTCGGAGCTACTTCGTCGGAGGTGTCCGGAGCTGAGAGATCGGTTTCGGAGGTCCCCAGGACACCCTTCGGTGAGACTGCAGGCTTCGACGATAGGCTTCGCCAGCATACTCCGTCGCAACGGGCTTCGCCACAACCATACTCCGCACCGGACGAGGTTGTGCTTGCGCGTGGCTCTGGCGTCCTTACTCTGTAGTTTGCTGTATCGGAGATCTCGCGCCGAACCCCACTGTTCGGAGGTGATCGCCGTGTCCAGATCCGTTCGGAGTCTATCTTCGGTCAGATCGGTCCGAACGCCGAAGCACCCTTTGGCAGAGCACTTCGCACCAGACGCCGAAGGTACACTTCAGTGACCCCTTCGCACTAGACTTCGAAGCAGACATGCTCCGACCGGTTTGCTGATTTATTATGTTTAAGTATATTTCTTTCGGCTAATTGGATTATTTTGTGTGATCTGATTTCCTGGCGACTCCACCCCCCTTATCACGACTAAGGGAAGTCGGAACGCGACGTCGGTGTTGCGTCACGCTTAGGCTGGTCCCTAAGTATCCATGCACTTTTGGATCGTCGAACTGACCCAAGTGCGGGGGCACGTTTTCGTGTCAACACACTTTTTGGCGACTCCGCTGGGGATGGCTACACCAACATGATGAGTACGTCTACATAAGCCACTGGTACATCTACATCGACTACCATGTCTACACCGCTGATGGACGCAATCGGAGGCGCGGATATCGACAACCGCAACATATTGTCACCTACACTTGAAGATATCCCCGCAGAAGGCCGAGCAGAGATCGAGGCAAAGTTAAAGGCGCTCCAAGACATGATTCTTGGGGGCTACGTCAAGACACGCACAGGCTTCATCAAGCGCGACATCATCACCCCCGACCTCGCTCAGGTCCATGTAACACCTGTATCACCTCATTTATCCTCTTTAGAAATTGAACAAAAAATAGTCGCATCAGTAGATCAAGCCGTTAGCGCTTTGCTAGCCAACCGTTTGGATTCGGCGGTCAGCTCCTAGGTGGAGGCGACTCTTAGGAGGTTCGGTTTTACCGAGGCCATGCCCCCGGTTCCCATTGCTAGTGCACCACCGGCAAACCACGTATACGGTAGGACTAACGACAGCACCGGCACAATCATGTCTCCGGCCTCATCGCTTATGGCCGAGACCAATTATTATACCTACGGTCAAACTAACACTGCATACCACACACCACCACCTGCGCCGGTGCCCGCCCTGCCCGCACCACATGCACAGGCACCCGGACACGAACACGCCATACAAATAGCGCGCACGGAAGAAACCCATGGCCGACACGCTGATATCCCACCGCGTGTCATGCCCCCGCATGAGAGGCGCACGCAAGCAACATACCAAGATGACATAGAAGAGCGGGTCTACGCACTATTTAGAGAGTGTGCCGGCTTCGTGCCCAAGGGACAGGTTAGGGTTTACCGTAAGCCGTACCCTGACCATCTTGATACAAAGCCCTACCCCCGTGGCTATAGAATCCCTGAATTCACTAAGTTCGATGGCAAGGGTAGCAAGACCACACTAGAGCACATTAGCCAATTTTTGGTACAGTGTGGAGAGGTTAGCGGGATAGATACTCTAAAGGTTAGGCTATTTTCTCTCTCGCTATCCGGCACAGCTTTCACTTGGTTTTCGGCGCTCCCGCCGAACTCCATCCAAACGTGGGATGATTTAGAGCGGAAATTCCATGATTATTTCTACACAGGTGAGACAGAACTCAGGCTTTCACATTTGACATCGGTTAAGCAAAAATTTAGCGAGAGCGCCTCTGAGTACATCAAGTGTTTTAGAGATACTAGAAACCGATGTTTTAGCCTTAATATTTCAGAAAGGGACTTGGCGGAACTAGCTTTTAATGGGTTGCGTTCCGAAATTAAAGAGAGGTTAGATAACCAAAACTTTTTAGAAGTTAGCCAAGTTTTGCAACAGGCTCTGGTCCAGGAAGGCCGAACCAAAGATAAAAAAGTTTATTAAGACGTTTAGCAAGCCTAGGGCTGAAATCCACATCATGGAATGCTCTGATGAGGAGGAGTCAGAGGAAGAGGATTCAGCCGACATGTACGCGGCCGAATGGGTTTGGAACACTAAAAGCAAGCCTGTCACTTGCTCCTAGTTGCGACCATCACCCACAAAGAATAGACTTAGTGAGGTCAAGTACTCATTTGATATAACTAAATGTGATAAAATATTTGATTTTCTCTTGAAAAGTCAGCTTCTCAGGTTACCTAAGGGTCAAGTCATTCCACCTGCCGACGAGTTAAAGAAGCATCCATACTGTAAGTGGCACGATTCGCATTCGCATAATACTAATGATTGCAATATTTTTCGACGGCAGATACAATCGGCCATAGAAGAAGGACGATTGAAGATAGACCATGATCCGAAGATGAAACTAGATAAGGATCTTTTTCCCGTCAACGCCGTCGACCTCGGTGAAAAGAAGATGTTGATTCGGCCAGAACAGGCCAAGTCGGCTAAAGGGAAAGGTGTAATTGTTGGAGAACCACGCACTCGCACACTCGTACCAAAGAATCCCGAGGTAGGAGTGTGGAAACAGAACATTAATACCCCTTCAGCTAAGGCTCGCAAGAGGCCGAAGGTAACATATGACATGTTGTTGAACAAGCACCAGAGGAGGGCCAAGGAAGCAAGTCCACATGCTAAGCTAAAACAGTCGAAGGGTCCAACACCCTCAAAGGGTGGCTTCGGACCGGAGCAGCCGAACCCTTCGCACGGAGGCTCCGAGCCATAATGGCCTGACACTTCGCATAGTGGTTTTGAGCCACAATGGCCGAACCCCCCCGTACTGTAACTTCGATCCCCAATGGACAAACCCCGCACCATGTTGGACATCTCCGATGGGAGGCTTTGGCCCGCACTGGCCGAACGTACCTCCGGCCTGGTAGGACCCTTCGCTGGTGTGGTCCGAGATACCTTCGACTTGGCCGAACCCCCCTCCATGTAACGGGTTCGGCTCACAGTGGGCGAGGCCACTATAGCCGCCGATGCCTCTGCCGTATGACTGGGCGGGAACCCCATGGGCTCCGTACGTATCTGGGTCAGGGTACCCTCCGCAACCTAACACTATGCCTTGTTTTCCTTCGAAGTGTTATGGATGGCAGGGGCAAACAGACGCAGCGGAGGGGGCATCGTCCACAGACTATCCGTGGTGCCTCCGAATCGGACCATGCAGAGCGAAGCCGAAGGGTGCGAGCACGCGGAGGCCGAAGTCAGATGGTCCGAAGCCATCACAATCACAGTTGGGTCTCAAGAAGTCCCAATCCCGAAGGCTTCGTCACCGAAGTCTGACGGAGGTGAGTCCCGCACTTCGGTCGAAGCACGCGCTGAAGCTGGGTTCGGTCGGCCGAACGAGGCCAGTCCATCCACCGGGGTTCGCAACGAAGGCCCCTCTGAACGCGGGGTGTACAAGGCCGAAGGGCACAATACCACTTCGGCTAGAGTTGACAGAAGCCGAACAGTAGCACCCGGCACCAAGCCTCAACCATCTTTGGCACCTCCGGGCATGTCCAAATCATAGAAGAGATGCCTACAATGGCTACGAGCACAGGAGATGCGCGAGAAGGAAGCCGAGGACGAATGCGACGCTATCTTCAAAGAAATCCGCCCTCGGCCAGCCACAAGACAGGTATGGAGGGTGAAGCCGGTTGAGACGATCAACCCGGCTCCCAATCCGAGCGACGACGACGACGACGACATGCTCGACGACGATTACTTGCCCGTCTCCGAGGGACCCGCACCCCAAGTGATGGACATCAACATCGTCACACTGCCCGCCGAGTTTGCTCTACCACAGGACGAGGCCGAGGTCGCTCAATTGAACCTCGGCCCACGCAGCGCCATCTTCAAGAAGCCCGAGGATTCGGCTCGCCATTTGAAGCCTCTCTATGTTAGAGGGCACATCGATGGAAAGTTGATTTCCCGGATGCTCGTCGACGGCGGTGCCACTGTTAACTTAATGCCCTACTCGTTGTTGAAGAAACTTGGCAGGGACGAGGACGACCTGAAGAAAACCAAATTGATGCTCAATGGCTTCAACGGCGAGAGCTCCGAGGCCAAGGGCATACTCTCCATGGAGTTGACGGTGGGCAACAAAACATTGCCAATAGCATTCTTCGTCGTCGACGTACAAGGTAACTACAGTGTACTACTCGGGCACGAATGGATTCATGCGAATTATTGCATCCCTTCTACTCTACACCAGTGCCTGATACAGTGGGACGGCGACGAGGTAGAAGTCATTCCCGCGGATACTTCAACCCAAGTAGCATTGGCCAATGTATCAGTTGATGCCGTCCATAACAAAGTAGAATGTCTGTCAGGTAGAGATCTTTTAGATTATGATTTTGTTAGTGTATCCGGAGGACGGTTTGTACCAGTGTCTGTAAAGCCGACTGGAGTAGCACGCTATTTTTGTATTAATAGTCATGTCTAGCAAGAGTAATCTAGATTGGCTAAAGTCTCGCGTAGAGCAGTATCGGTCTAATAAAGACGGTATTGTCGAAGCCATCGAGGACTTTAGCGAAGTAGAAAAATTAGGACAATGTTTTGCGTCGGTCGATCGCTTGGAGGAGGTCGACATAGGTGATGGTAGCACCCCAAGGCCGACTTTTGTAAACCAACATTTGTAGCCCGATGAAAAGGCTAAAGTAATAAAGTTACTTCGGTCGTATGTCGATTGTTTCGCATGGGAGTATAGCGAGATGCTAGGGCTAAGCCGCGAGCTCGTGGAGCATCGACTGCCTATCAAGTCCGGATTTAGGCCTTATAAGCAGCCTCCCCGCCATTTTAACTCGGCCGTATATGACCGAGTTAAAGAAGAAGTGGAGCGACTACTCAAGGCTGAATTTATTAGGCCATGCAGGTATGCGGAATGGGTTGCTAACATTGTGCCTGTAGAGAAGAAAGGGAGCAGCAAGATACGGGTATGCATTGATTTCAGGGATCTGAACAGAGCCACTCCAAAGGACGAGTATCCAATGCCGATAGCCGACATGCTAATCAACGATGCTTCCGGACACAGGGTACTAAGTTTTCTTGATGGCAATGCTGGTTATAATCAAATATTTATGGCCGAAGAGGACGTCTATAAGACTGCCTTTTGATGCCCTGGTTTTGTCAGTTTATTCGAGTGGGTCGTCATGACTTTTGGTTTGAAAAATGTCGGCACCACATATCAGCGCGCTATGAACTTGATCTTTCATGACTTGTTAGGAGTTATGTTAGAAGTTTACATCGATGATGTCATAGTCAAATCGGATGCTATGGGAAGCCATTTAGCCGATTTGAAGGTTGCTTTCGATAGGATGCGGCAGTATGGGTTGAAAATGAACCCACTCAAGTGTGCTTTTGGTGTGTCGGCGTGTAAGTTCTTAGGTTTCATGATTCACGAGAGAGGCATAGAAATTGATCCTAAGAGACTTGAGAAGATTAGAAACATTGCAGCGCCGACGTACAAAAGGGACGTACAAAAATTGCTAGGAAAGATGAACTGTTTGCATCGCTTTATATCCAACTTGTCCGGCAAGATTGATGCCTTTGTCCCCATACTCCGGCTAAAAAACGAAGCCGAGTTCACTTGGGGGGCAAGCCAGCAGAGGGCTTTTGTGAAACTCAAGGAGTGCTTGTCATCGCCGCCTGTGGTGAGAGCACCCAAAGCCGGGATTCCGTTTCGGCTATATGTCGCTGCTGAAGATAGCGTGATTGGGGCCGTGCTAACCCAGGAGGTAGAAGGGAAAGAGTACATCATCACATTCCTGAGCCGCCGCCTGCTGGACGCCGAAACCAGGTACGTGTTTGTGGAACGATTGTGTTTATCACTTTATTACGCGTGCACTAAATTACGCCATTATCTTCTCCCCACTACATGTGTTGTCGTTTGCCAAACCGATGTTATAAAACACATGTTACAGAAGCCGATTCTAAGTGGAAGAATCGGAAAATGGGCTTACGCGTTGATTGAATATGATTTGGCCTACGAACCCCTGAGAGCGATGAAAGGCCAAGTCGTAGCCAACTTTATAGTTGATCATAACATCGATGTCAGCTGGAGTGATAATATTGCTCTAGTTGAGGTAGTACCGTGGAAGCTTTACTTTGATGGTTCAGCTTGCAAGAGTGGCCAAGGTATTGGAGTGGTTCTCATATCACCTAATGGAACGTACTTTGAAACTTCGGCCCATCTAGAATTTTCTTCCACTAATAACCAAGCCGAATACGAAGCTTTGTTGCTAGGTCTTGAATTACTAGAATCTGTAGGCGCTAAACATGTTCACGCATACGGTGATTCTTTGTTAGTAGTGCAACAAGTAGCTAAGAGTGCTCAATGTTTTAATGGCTTGTTGAATAGTTACTTGGATAAATGTCTAGACATAGTTGCTGCTTTTGACGACTTCAAAATCTCTCACGTATCAAGAGAAGCCAATTCAGTCGCAAATGATTTGGCTCAGCAAGCATCTGGCTACCAAGTTAGGAGAGGGAAATTTTCTGTATTAGAGAAGCTGGTGTTTAGCCTCACTGCCGAAGTTAGTGACAGAGGACTTCCGCACCCTCCGGGTCGGACCCCTCCGACCGTCGAAGGCCACTGCGCCGAGGACCTTGGACCGGAGTACTTTGCCCACCGAGGGACCTGGCGCGCCGGAGGCTGTAAGCCGAAGCCTCCTGCACGGAGAGGGATCTCGAGAGTCCAAACCCTTCAGAGGGCTTCGGCTCAGCACACTCCGAATGGCCAACTCGGCCAGGCTTCGACAGGAGCAGGAATGGCTCGGTGGGCACCCCGAAGTCAGTAATTTAGAAAATTTTTTCAGAAGGTGAACTAGCGGGGCCCTCTGAAGCCCATAAGGGCGATTGGAGAGTTCCAATCGTCCAATATTTGAGGAACCCTAGCCAAAGGGTTGATCGGAGGGTTCGGCGACAAGCGTTTAAATTCGTATTGATAGATGACACATTGTATCGCCGTACCATCGATGGAGTATTATTGAAGTGTTTAGACCATGAACATTCCCAAGTGGCTATGGGAGAAGTCCATGAAGGACTTTGTGACACTCATCAGTCGGCCCAGAAAATGAGTTGGATGCTCAAAAGAGCAGGGTTTTATTGGCTGACTATGACTGAGGATTGCTTTGAGTATTATAGAGGGTGTGAAGCATGTTAGAAGTTTGGCAATATCTAGCTAGCTCCTGCCTCATTACTCAATCCTATTGTCAAGCCATGGCCGTTTCGAGGATGGGGCTTGGACTTCATCGGCCAGATTCACCCTCCTTTGTCAAAAGGGCATCGGTTCATGTTGATGGCGATAGATTACTTCACTAAGTGGACCGCGGCCGTACCTCTCAAGAACATGACTCACAATGAGGTACGTGATTTTATTTTGAAGCACATCATTCATAGGTTTGGCATCCCTCAAACTCTTACTACGGATCAAGGTAGTTCATTTGTTTCTGGAGAAGTAGGGGACTTCGCCGAATACTATGGTATTAAGTTGATAAACTCTTCACCTTACTATGCTCAGGCCAATGGTCAGGCCGAGTCTAGTAATAAAACCGTGATTAAGCTCATTAAGAAGATTGAAGAGTTTCCTAAGAGATGGCATGAAGTACTTTCCGAGGTGCTATGGGCTTGTAGAGTTGCAAAGCACGGTGCCACTAAAGTCAGTCCATATGAGTTGGTATATGGACAAGAGGTCGTTCTGCCAGTAGAGGTAGATCTTGGCTCCTTAATAGTGTTAAAGCAAGATGGGTTATCGGTCAACGAGTATGAAACTCTTCTGAAGGATAACCTAGAAGAAGTGACCGATAAAAGACTAAAGGCTTTAGAAGCCATAGAAGTAGATAAGAGGAGAGTAGATAAAGCCTACAATAAGAAGGTTAAACCAAAATCGTTTCAAGTAAGAGACTTGGTTTGGAAGACGATTTTACCCCTAGGCATGAAGAGTCCCAAATTTGGTAAGTGGTCACCCAGTTGGGAAGGTCCTTTCAAAATAGCCAAAATCGCTCCTGGCAATGCATACGTGTTGGAATCTTTGCAAGGAGAGCAGTCTCGAAGAGCTTTGAATGGTAGGTACTTGAAAAGGTACTTCCCAAGCGTGTGGCAAACAACGTGAAAGGTGTCGAAAAGCCGATATGGATGGTATCGTCTTCAGCTCGTTATGCTTTTAGCTCACTTAGTTCACTAAAAGGCACGGGGCATGTGTTGATAGCAAAAAATGGCATCAATGACCGAGATTGTCGAAATATCAATTTTGGTAATTTGGGCCAAAAATACACATGTCCGGAGCCGGGCCGAAGCCCTACAGGGCCGAAGGTCTATTGGGCTATGGGCTCCGAAAGCCTCTGGCCAGACCACGGCCTTCGGCCAGGAAGCCTTCGGAGGCCCACGCTGCCGAGGCTTCGGGCCGAGGAGTAGGCCTCGACGGGCCTGGCCGAAGCCCACTTCGGCAGAGATAGAGTTGTATACAATTCCGGTTAAGCTTTTATCTCTATGCAAGCCGAATTAATAGCAGATTAGATTAGAAGTATGGCCCCTATAAATAGAGAGGCGAGGCCAGCCTAGAGGACCCCCCCCCCAACACAAATCAAACACAAAGCCCTAGCTTTGATCGCATTTACTTTACCTTTATTTTCATGTACCTCTTCGTGGGTTTGCCTGGAAGCCCTCCGACGGCCACTTTGGAACAGTGGTAATCCTTGTTACTTCGCTTGTGAAGTATCCGTTAATCTACGTAATAGATTGCTATCGCCTTGTTACTTCGCCTGTGAAGTATTCGCTAATCTGCGTAACAGATTGCTACCTTCGCCACTAGTGCAGCACTTAGCAAAATTCGGTCCTCAGGCCGAATTGGTACATCGAATTCTCTCTGTTGCAGGCTCGCACGTTCGGAGCTACTTTGTCGGAGGTTTCCGGAGCTGAGAGATCGGTTTCGGAGGTCCCTAGGACACCCTTCGGCGAGACTGCAGGCTTCGACAATAGGCTTCGCCAGCATACTCCATCACAACAGGCTTCGCCACAACCATACTCCGCACCGGACGAGGTTGCGCTTGCACGTGGTTCTTGCGTCCTTACTCTGTAGTTTGCTGTATCGGAGATCTCGCACCGAACCCCACTTTTCGGAGGTGATCGCCTCGTCCAGATCCGTTCGGAGTCTATCTTCGGTCGGATCGGTCCGAACACCGAAGCACCCTTCGGCGGAGCACTTCGCACCAGACGCCGAAGGTACACTTTGGTGACACCTTCGCACTAGACTTTGAAGCAGACAGGCTCCGACCGGTTTGCTGATTTATTCTATTTAAGTATATTTCTTTCGGCTAATTGGATTATTTTGTGTGATCTGATTGCCTGGCGACTCCACCCCCTTATCACGACTAAGGGAAGTCGGAACGCGGCGTCGATGTTGTGTCACGCTTAGGCTAGTCCCTAAGTATCCGTGCACTTTTGGATCGTCGAACTGACCCAA
Organism: Zizania palustris; assembly: GCA_019279435.1. Taxonomy (NCBI): domain Eukaryota; kingdom Viridiplantae; phylum Streptophyta; class Magnoliopsida; order Poales; family Poaceae; genus Zizania; species Zizania palustris. Next base: position 1,649 of record JAAALK010000175.1, on the reverse strand, counting down.
GTGCGGGGGCACGTTTTTGTGTCAACACCTTTTAGTGGCCACAACAAAGGATGACACCACTGCCTCTACTTCTGATAGCGCTCCGCCACCGGCCGTCCCTGCCGACTCTACTGACATAAGTTTTCTCGCCCTAGTGTTTGTTATATGGTTAGCTTCTGCCTAACTCTTCTACTTTTCAGTCTTCTGCTCAGCAATTTCCCTTTGACGTCCGACCATTTCGGAAGGAGCTGTTGGTGTCCCCTCATCGGCCTCAACTCAACTCCCTTCGGTCGTGAAAGAGGTGTTGTCAGACCTTTTACGCCGCTTGGATGCTCTAGTGGAGGTTTTGGTTAATGATTCGAGGCCGATACAGGGGTGCTTAAATGACGTCTTGGACCAACTTACCCTAGAGCTGGCCGACGCTCTTACACCAGCCGCGTATTTGGAGTTCCATCGCCCATCTATGCAACGATCCACCAAGAGAATAGCCGACCGAGATAGTCGGGCGTCGCCCTTAGAGGCAGCGGAGGCTTGTAAAGAGGCGGTTGTTGATGAGAGGACCATCTTGGAGCGCGTTGAGGCCGAGTCTTCAACAACATTGTGGGATCTTGATCGACTGCGAGCGAGGGAAGCTGACCTGGTCACGGAGCTAGAGCGGACTCGGGCGTAGATTGCCGATCAAGAGGGTGTCGTCACCTCTTTGTTGACCCAAGTCGATGCCTAGCAACGTCGGTTCATTGATTCCATCCACCACGTGGAGCGTTGCCACCACACCCACCAAGATGTTCCTGGCTCATACGCCGAAGACCGGGCCCTTATTCACAACATCAATCTTATACAGTTGCAGGCAATCGAGGCCATCCATCGAGTACTCTGAGCTTCATGTAGAATCGGCGGTGTTGTAATGAACCATTTGTCCCTTTGAAATGTAATATACTATCTTTGATTCCTTCGACTTACACACTGAGTTTATGTGTTGTATTTTTGGTCTATGGGCAATGCCTCTACATCGGCTGTCTATGCTTCTTCCGAACAACCGAAAAGATGTTTCCTTAAATAATCATTCAGTCTTCCCCCAGACCCTCTGGAGTAGTAGTCTTTAGGTCACACTTATCTCGTCAGTTAGTCTAGTCACTTGTGAAGGTTGGCCTCAGCCTACTGATCTGATGCCCGTATTGATGTGATCCATCGGCGGTAGCAAGGTTCGACGAGTTCCACTTTTCTTTTTTTGTGTTGTCTTCATAGCACGAGCTTGGTTAGCTCCTCGTTGATTGGGTCGATGTCGCTATCTGACACATTCTCACCTTCATGATTGGCCTTCTCCTTTAGTCGTCATTCACTCTTACTCTTGCGTGGTTGATCAACTTCCGCGTCATGCATCTGTGTTCTTGCTTCTTTATGTCACAGGCATTGCACCCTTCTCTTATGGCTCCTCGTGGATATCCCAGGAGGACACAAACGCGACATCTCTGGTATGTTTTCTTCGTCATCGGCCATCTGGCTGATTCCTTCGGGATTGATGGGACCGAGTCTTTCTAGCCCTAGTACCCTTGGAGATGACAACCTATGGTGCACAGTCTCCTGATCATGTGGCCTAGGCTTGATGTTGCGTGACCGATGACCGCCTTGCATCTACCTTGAGTCTCACATTCCGAGCAGTCGTCTATGGA
>JAAALK010000030.1:0-80731 GCA_019279435.1 Zizania palustris | reverse complement strand
TTCTCGAGAAATTCACGAAGGCCTTTGTGGAAGCCATTTAGCCCCTAGAGCTCTGGTAGGAAAAACACTTCGCCAGGGGCTTTATTGGCCCACAATAACAGTTGATGCGGAGAGCTTGGTCCGCACTTGTCAAGGATGCCAGTGGATGGGTCGACGAGTCATCGCCCACCAACAGCTCTTCAAGTCATTGCTCCGGTATGGCCCATGGCCAGATGGGGTATGGATCTAATTGGTCCCTTTCGTTAGCAAAGGGAAATTTGAAGTTCGCAGTGGTAGCTATTGAATATTTTTCTAAGTGGGTGGAAGCAGAGCCCTTAACAGCTATCACTTCGAACAATGTACAGAATTATTTTGGAAGAACATTATTTGCCGGTTCGGAGTGCCTAGATATCTCACAGTTGATAATGGAACACAGTTCGACGCAGAACCCTTCAGGAAGTTTTGCGAAGACCTAGGCATTCAGCTTTGTTTTGCTGCAGTGAGGCATCCTCAGTCAAATGGAGCCGTAGAGCGAGCCAACGGAAATATTTATCAGGGCTAAATCGAAGAATAGTAGGATTAGCAAAGGGACTGTGGACCGAAGAACTTCCGAAGATTCTATGGTCCATTCGGACTACGCAAACAAGGTCCACAGGTTTTACTCCGTTCAGACTACTATTCGGAGATGAAGCTATGACTCCAACGGAGCTCAAAGGGGGATCATTTCGCAGCACCGAACCGGACATTGAAGAAGAAAGACAAGCTTCGTTAGATTTGTCAGAAGAAACAAGACTTCGGGCTGTAGCTAATTTATCAAAGTATCATCAGCAGACGAAGACTTGGTATGACCCGAAGGTTAAACTCAACGAGTTAAGGCCGGGTCATCTTGTTCTACGAAGCATTATAGCACCAGGGAAGTTAGGCAATAAATGGGAAGGTCCATATCTAATTGTCCGCTCAGGGCGTCCTGGTTCATTTAAATTAGCTAATTTAGAAGGTGAAGAGTTAGCACATACTTGGCATGCGGAGCACCTAAAGAGATACTTCGCATAAGGGCTCCTTGTAATTCGCTTGTAATCACCTCTAAATTAATAAAGCATATGACCCTGATAGTTGCCTTCCCCTCATAGACTTCCAGCTTCCGAGTGGACGCACTGGAACCGCGGGGTCGACCGAGAGGGAAGTGTCATTAAGCTGGGTTGTATTTTCGGACTTCGAACCCATAAAGTTCGAAGCCTCCGACGTGGGGGCTGACATAATCCGGAGCCCAGGCCACTGGCTTGTAGGCATCCGTAAAGAGCCCAAACCACACTCTACGGAGTCCAAGCCATTGGCTGGTAGACTTCCGTAAAAAGAGCCGAAGGTGGCCAAAATCTACGGAGTCCAAGCTGCAGCTTGCAGACTTCCGTAAAAGAGCCGAAGGTGGCCAAAATCTGCGAAGTCCAAGCCATTGGCTGGTAGACTTCTACAAAAAAAGCCGAAGGTGGCTAAATTATACGGAGTCCAAGCCATTGGTTGGTAGACATCCGTAAAAAGAGTCCAAAGAGACCATTGCAAACTCCGAACCATTGGTTCGTCAGAGATCGCAAAAAAACAAGCCGAAGGTGGCTAAAGCAAAACAACATTTGAGCCATGAGCTTCGAATGTCTGTTAACATAGTCCAAAGTGACAAATTTCTTAAGACACTAAAGTGTCCTGAAAGTTATCTCAATTGATTTCTTTCGTAAAACAAAGGTACTAAGTTACCATTCTTCTGACTGCAAAAAGTCGAAGACATTTCATAAGATTCAAAAAGATCTTTAAATGACAGAGGGGCTCCGAACCCCCAAAAAATTGTACTCTGAAGTTTTTTCTTTGCGCATAACCATCTTTGAATACATTTCGAAGTTGCTTATACCCAAAGAGGGCTAGTAAATATGGAGACAATTTTAAATCGGCATTCATTATTGAAATAAATGTGTTTACAGATTACACTATGAAAAATTGGTATCTATACCAAGAAGGAATCGGAGACCTCTTCGGTCCCGAGAGCTAGGGGTGGAACGCCTGGTTCCAACGTCGGAAGTCCTAAGAACTTTACGTTTAACTCTCTTCCTCCCCTTCGAAGCTCTAAAATCCTTCTGCTCTTGTTGAAGCTCGGCCCAAGTTCGAAGTCGCTCGGGGCTTCTTTCCCAGCTTCTAAGATCTTTAGATCTTTTATTTCGAGCTTCACCTTCGTCTTCAGACCAATTAGTGTCTTCAGAAGACGAGGTGTTTGCGTCAACTTCTTTATCTTCCTCTTTAATATAAGACAATACGTCTTTCATTACTTCGGGCGCAATTACGCCGGAGTCATCTCGAGGAATAAGAAATCGAGGACGCTTATAACTCTTTAGAAGTTCGAAGGTGTTCCACAATGAGCGAAGTTCGTTGTTAAGCTCTAACACTTCGATATCTTCCATAAGAAATAAAGCCTAAAAATATGACAAACAAGACTTTCATTGATAAATGTTTACAAGCATGAGCTTTACATAATCAAAAAATCCTAAATAATTCCTAAACCTGCGGGTTCGGAGGAGGCTGACTGCTCGAAGCTTGGCTCCGAACTTGCTTCTGGCGTTGGCCTTCATCGATCCAAGCCTTGATCGCAGAACGACCTTCGGCTCTCCATGAGGTTTGGAAGGCTCGCCAGGCGGCAGTCACGCCTTCGGAAGGATTCAAAAGCCGCTCGTCGTCGAAGGTAATGGAGCCCTCTGCGCTCGGAGTGATTGTTCGGCCCAAATCCTCGTAGTAACGAAGCAATCCGAGGGCAGACACTTGTCCGGAGAGTTCTCTATAACGCATGCCTGCCGTCTTCATTTGCTTCGCTGCTCCTTGGATCCTCTTTAACCGGCGCAGCAGAGTCACATTGTCATCCGAAGGAAGTGATCCAGTAGTACCGAAGTACTCCAGAACACCTAGCATCTGTTCGATGACCTCCGTAGCCACCTTCTCCGACTTGAGCTTTTCTTCAATTAGTGCATCCTTGCTCGAAGTCGTTTCTGCCAAAACTCCGGAAATCCTAGCATTCTCCATAATTAGATCTTTCTTCTGGTTTAGGAGTTGGCTAGTTTCCTCTTGGAGCCTTACAAGTTCGGACCCAGCACTAGCATGCTCCAACCGCATCTTTTCAATTTCAGCCCGAAGCACAATTCTTTCTGCTTCGAACTCCTTGTTAGCAGCCTCCAAGCCCTGTCTGGCCCTGCGCTCCGTTGAAATCATATTATCCATTTGAAGTACTCTAGCTTCGGAGAAAGATAAGTTGCGTTTAAGAGCTTCATTTTCTTCCCGAAGCTGAGAAATTTCATTCTCGCTTGATAAAGTTGCAGCGCGGGCAAAACTGCTTGCTGAGAAAAGAAAAAACTAAAGTAAGAAATTGTTCATGTTTAATTTGCTGCTGGTTCGAAGATGTATTCCGAACCCAATATAATTTGCTAAAGATATTGGCTCGAAGGTGCTCCATACCTGGTAGGCCGCTCGTTCCAGGGCAACGTAAGCTCCGAACTCTTCGCCCTGCTTAATTTTGCTACCAGCTCTGTCTCCCCGACTTCCCGACTCACTCGACCTAAAGGTTTGAGCAAAGTCCGAAGCCCTTTTCTTTGCTCCAAAAAAGGAGTTAAAAGAGGGAGCAGAGCCGAAGCCTCTTGGTCTTCCCTACTTGGCGAAGCTCCGGAGCGTTCTCCTGAGGTCCTTGGAACTTCCGAAGATGGCCCCCCCTCAGTTGATTCACTTTCATCTGTTGACTCAGACGAAGTTGATCCTTGAGTAGGGAGAGGCTCTATGTGTCTTTTACCCCTTCCAGGCCCCTGTTGAGTGACCTCCGGGTGCGGCTCCGAAGTTGTCGAAGGCCTTAGAGTTGTGTCTTCGTGATGTACTTCTACAGCAGGAGGCTCTGCAAAAACAAAAATATTATACATTGTATAATTTTGCAGAAAATAATAAAGAATTATGCGAAATTTACCTTCGACATTCTGCGGGAGATCGAGCACTGGACTGCTCGGAGGATCGAAGGTGAAGTCATCATCTGAATCCACAGTTAAAATTTCTGCCGTTGGAGTATCTCCGTGAGCAGTCCTCCCTTCATCCACAACTGAAGTTGTAGGAACTTCAACTTCATCTTCACCCATAGGGGCTTCGATTTGCTCCTCTTGAGTATCCGGAGCTATTACTTCTTCAATGTTAGCTTGGGGCTCCGGCATACCTGCAGTATCTTCAATGTGAATATTTCGTTGAGCTGCATCTTCATCAATCAATTTCACTAATAATATACCTTCATCTTCTTTAGAACCAGAGATTGAGGTTCTTGAGCTCGAAGGCGCAGGATTCGAAGGTGCAAGATTTTTGGCTTCCGAGCCACCTTCTTCACCGGAGTCCTTGCGGAGCTCGAAGCTCCGGCTTCAGCCATTCTTTTCTTGGGTCCTTTCTCCAGAGGCACCCAGTCCATCAGAGGGGGCGGAGTCAACTCCAACATTCCCCATACTCTGTTAAACCTTTCCCAACTCCCGACCAATTTAATTCGCCATTCTTTTTCAGTCGGAGTTGGGGCACCCAAAATCTTCTCCGAAACCCTTACAATTTGCTCTGAAGTAATAGGGGCTGAAGAAGCTAAAAAATAATTCAAGTTAGTCTTTCTTCGAAGTAAATATGTACAATGCATGTTGGTTTCGAAGTTACCTGCAGGTCCCGAAGCCTAAAGTTGATAGAGCCGAAGGATACTACCACTTTTTCACCTCCGGAGCCTACGAAGGTCTTCGGCTGGCAAGTTGCTCTATGAAGTGCAGCGAAGATTTCTGCCCTCCCCTCACAACCTTCGGCTCTCAGCGCCCATTCGAAGATAGCTAACCTAGCTACTGCATTCGGAGATAATTGGGGGAGGGTTACATGAAACAGATCCAATACCTCCGCCAGGAAGTCCACAGCAGGAAGGCCCAAGCCAGCTTCGAAGAAAGCTTCGAATACTACTACTTCTCCGGGTCTTGGTGATGGAATCGATTCTTTGCCCGGCTTCCGAATCATAACTCCATTACTAATTTTTCCCCCCGCTGTGATTGCCAAAGATTCTCTTTTGCAGGTAGAAGGCCCCAACTCAAAAGATTGATCCAAATACTTGGTCGATGGCGGGCACAGACCTTGGTCATCGGCGATTTGGGGATTTCTCCCCCCTGCCGCCATGGATGTCGCCGTCGGCATCGGAGGTGCCGCCGCCAACGCTGCCGCTGCTGCTGCGGCCGCCTGCTGCCGAGCCAAGGCCGACGGAGGTGCAGATCCCTTAGTCTTCACCATCGCGATCGCCGGATTGCTCTGAGGAAATGGAGGCTAGGGCTCAAGAACTCAAAGGGCTAAAAAGTTTTTGGTTGCTAGAATGCGGTGAAAAGGTAACCGGGTAACTTCTAGGCCCTCTATTTATAGCCTAGACTTCACTTTCTTACCGTTAATCCATGTCGTTTCGCATTCCTACCGTTACTTCTTTACGAAATTAACGCCTGCTACGGTTTCCGTTGGAAACAGAAACTTAACGGCTATTTTCTCTAAGTCTAAAAGACTTTCGAACTTCTTGAGTCGGTTCTAAGATAGTTCGAAAAGTAATTACCTTAAGACTGCTTTGAAGTTCATATCTTCGTGCATTTCGGAGATAAAATAAAAACCAATAACCCCTATGTTTGGTTATCTTTTCCTTCCGTATACTGCTCTCCTAACATTACAGGTCAAACGGAGAAGCGTATTCGAGGGGCTACTGTTGGGGGAAAATATCTCATCTTCGGGGTTATTGTCGAAGCAACATAAAGGCAGTCAGCTGGTTCGAAGGTTCCCCGAAGATCATCTTCGAATATACCCGGAATCAAGTTCGAAGTACGAAGATAGGCATTGGTTCGGAGTACATCTTCGAACTAAAGCCCTCCAAGATCTTTTCTGCCAGCTAAGATGGAAGACTTATCTTCTTTCTCATTAGATTAGTCTTTTACCATTTTAGCCCTATTAAGGGAACCGAATAGTTTCCACTATGACGGTTGTAATAGAGGGGTAAATAGGTCTTTTCCTTAATGTTTGGGCCTATAAATACCCCCCATTTCACCCTGTAATAGGGACCGAATACAAGTTATTCAATACACACTTTCGAACTATTCTAAGTTATTATCCTTTTGGAGGCTTAGAACAGTTTGCTTCACAAACACTTCGTTTGTTAGTTTCTTTTCTACAGAAACCTGTTAGCGTAATCTTTTACGCCAACAGGTTATTTGCATGTCAACCTTATGCTAACCGACCATGCTAAGCCTAGGTTGAAACCATCAGAATCTTAAAAGCAATGGTCTCGGTATACACTCAATGTCCCGGTTCATACCAAAGTGCTATGGTAAGCCGTCCAGAAAAAAGTAGTGCGACAAAGCAAACCCACCTAGATCTTTTCAAAATTCAGCACACAAAAGCATGAATAATATTCATTTTCATTTTCATTCATTTTTCATTCAATTTCATTTTCATTTTCAGACATTTTTGAAGAACTCTTGTTGTGTATCAGCATCCAAGTAAAAAGGACCTAGCTATCAGATGTGTGAAAGACAGCAAAAGCACTCAGCCAATCCATGCTAGATCCCAGACTAAGCAGTGACCATTTTCAAATTTTCACAAATAAAAGACATGCTCATGTCAATTCCCAGAAGAATACATGCCAAGTAGTCAACAGTATTAAAGATAATAATTCAAAAGCATTACAAAGCATGTACTTGTAAAAGCAATTAATCAAATGACACAAGTCATGCAATGCTACACAACTCCCCCTCAAAACATGCTCGTATCTCTCGGATGCTTAGTGAGAGGGTGAGATAAAAATTGCTTTGGAATCCAATAGCGCAAAACACGAGATCTAGGCAAAGTAGAAGACTGACCATACACAGGAGATAAACCATGATAAAAAGTGTGAGGTCTAGCAATAAAGCGCGAACCTGGAAATCGACGAGGTCTCCCAACATGTCGAGCATCAAAGCCTCTTACACGTGGTCTATCACCATATGAAGAATGGTGTACACCACGAGGGGCAAAATCACTCTCATGACTCCCTAAGTAGAGAAGTAAAATCTCGAGTACTCAGCGTTGGGTTTAGAGATAAGATGCTTAGGTATCCAGCGCTGAACGACCTGAGAAGTAGATAAAGCAGGAGACTGTGTGTGATGAGAATCATACTGCAGCTGAGGTCTCCTAAAATAATTAGGACCAAAATGCCTACGTGGTCTATCATCATACGAGGTACGATATACACCACGATGAACATAGACACTCATATAATTGTAAGGAGCCTCAGAATCAGGATGAGAATGAAAAGAAGACTCATGCATACCCAAAGATGGGTAGTGCATGTCCTGAAAACTCATAGCAAAAACCGTCGCTCATCCCTGATACGACGAAAGCAAAACCCAACCAAATGACCCACCCGATGACAATAAGAACAGTGATACATTTTCTTGGGTGTGTGGGTATGGGTCTCAGGCGCAAATCTCACAGTTTTCTTGGGTTTTGGCTGAGGAGGTTCATCTAATGCACGAAGAGCTTTCTTTGTTGGTTGGGTAGGATTCTTGGCTTTTTGATCGGTGTCTAACTGGGCTCTCTCTTTCTCAAGGGTAGTGGGAGGAGTGAACACAATTTTGCTCAAAGTATCTGGAGTGGTTCTCTCAAAACCCATCCCGAGAGCTAACCCTACCCTGTCAGCACACATTTTGGTTTTAGCCAAAAACAGGTCCATCCTACCCTTTCCTTCCGTGCATTTTTCCACTACGGATAGAAGATAGTCATTCTCACATTTCAATTTCTCTCCTTGCTCTCTAGCAAAGCTGAGTTGGTCCTTCAGGGTGATGTAGGTGGGACAAGCCGGCTGCACATCCTTAGAACACTCAGCACTCTCCAATCTAGCCTTAAGCTCATCGATATGTTTGTCTCTCAGACTAACACTCACAATCAAAAGGGTGCAGTTCAAGCATTCATCGATGGCATCAGGTCTAGACTCCACTACCATTAGTTGCTTCTGAACATTTTCAAGATTTTCAATGTTTTTAGTATGAATCAAATGCAACTGAGAAAGTTTATCCATCAAAATAAGACATGACTCACAATCAGCAGTTTCAGATTTAGATTTCAATAAAGCAAGTTCAATAGACAACTATTCAATTTTAAGCTTTTGTTCTTTTCTTTCTTTAGCAGCAAGTTTGAGTAGTCTATCTTGAGAAATCATAGCATCATGTAATTCATCGTTTTGCACAAGTAATTGATCAAGATATAGACTGACCTCAGATATGTCGGGTTCATCGCTGCTTTGCTTGCAGTTGGCCATGAAGTAGAGGCTGTTGAAGTCCTTCATCTTTTCTTTCTTCTCGTCTGGTTCATCTTCATCAGAACTAGGATCTTCGCTCGAGGTGTTGTCGATGTCGCTAAGTGCTGCCACGAAAGCCCGAGCCATTTTTTTCGCCACATTTCCTCTTTTGCCTTTGTAGAACAGTTTTCTATCTTTTTTCTGATACTTTTGTTCACGTTCATTTGTGTCTTTTAGTTTTGGGAAGTTGGCTTTAATGTGATTTAGATCTCCACACTCGAAACACCCTCGAGAGCCTCCTCTCCTCTGGTCTCTTCTATCATTATAGAATCGAGTGAACTTTTTGACTATGAGAGCAAGCTCTTCATCCTCTAATGTGTCCACTTCCTCCTTTGTGATAGAGACTAAAGAAGACAAGGCAAATCCCCTAGAAAAAGCACACACACTAGACATGCTACCTCCAGATAAGGTGCCACTGTCGGAACCGGAAACTAGTGCCATGGATTGTGGCAAAGATCTCCCAATCCCAGAACAAGATGCATTGGCGATCTAGGTGGACTTAAGCTTACTGAAAAGTTCATCGCATGTCAAAGTATTAAAGCTCGCAGATTCTTCAATGCTTGAGATCTTAACTTCCCATATGCTACGATCCAGAGCATAGAGAAGTTTGATCGCACAGTTATGATCGGAGTAAGTTAGCGTCCTAGTGGATCGCAAGTTACTAACAATGCCATCAAAGCGAGCAAACAAAGCATCAACAGATTCGCCATGGCCCTGCACGAACATTTGGTATTCTTGATTATACGTGCTCTACCTCCTAGCCTTAATCTTTGATGTTCCCTCATGAAAAATACTCAATGTCGACCAAATCTCTCGAGCAGTACGAAGGTGCTGAACCCTGTCGAACTCGTTGCGACTCAGACTGATAAAAATAATGTTTCTAGCCTTGCTATTACATTCATATTGAGCTTTCTCAGTCTCTGAGGTACGAGTTTCAGGGATCGTATACTGGGATGCAATAATGTCCCATATCGCACTTCCTTGACTAAGCAAATAGGCCTCCATGCACACCTTCCAATAGGCATAGTCTCAACCATCAAACATTGGGATCTTGGTGTTCCTTTCCATGTCGCCAAAACAAGGATCACAACCGGTTAGGGTCAACTCGTGATCAAACCGGCTTTGATACCAATTGTGGGATCGGAATGGTGACTAGAGGGGAATGAATAGGCGCCTCGATACTTTCTTTTGAAGTGATGGCCTAATCAAATCACCCAACGCACCTCTAAAAACACAAATCCACGTTTCAATTCAAACAGTACAAAAGTTGAGCTCAAACAGATTCAAACGCCCAAAAATAGCTTTGATTCAAGCTTCTAGACAACACCTGTCAGAAATACTCACTCTGGAGATCAATTTCAAGTGTAGACAGTAAATCAGAACGTTTTTACTCAATCACAATTAGATTCATTCACTTCTGAATTTTTTCGTATCAAGAATAGTAAAAATACCTTCAAGAATGAGCATATGTCATTCTTTAATTTCAGATTGCAACTTTCAAACTCAATTTAGTGTCTAAACAGCATACCAAGATTCACAGCTTGCCAATCTAGCAGAAATCAGAAATGCTAAACAGATAAACTACAATTTCAGACTTTGTGTGAAGTATTCACGATTTTTCCGGACAATGAACAATATTGGTACCTTCAATAGCATGCATGTATCACTTTTAGTTCAATTGCAAGTTTCAACTTCAAACTTATTTTAGTGCAGCACAACTAAATTCAGACTTTGTCAAAAAAAAAACTAGAACTGAAAATATGCAACTCAGCACAAACAAATTCAGGTATTTTGAAGATTGCTCTCCATGGCACACTATTACAGTTCTGAAAATATTTACTGAAACAGTTACCAAATGTAAACAGCTACTGGTTCAGATTAGTTGACTGTAATTCAAAACAGACCACAAAACTTGAAACTGAATATTCTACAAGTAAATCAATAGAATCAGAATCTCTGAAAATTATATTCAACTGCAGTTACTGTAGAATATACGACAATAGGAAATAAATCACTTTAGCACATGAATTCACTTCAACAGATCATTTCAAACCTTCTGTTTTAAACCTAGGTTCAGAGAAACACTTTGTTTTTCAACTCTGTTTTGAATTCAGAAAATTTGATACTGAAACTCAAGAGTTCCTGCTCTTTCAGACCATATACAAATCAGGGAAAAAAACCTTCAGAACAGAAACAGTTCTTTTCAGCAAAACTTCTCAAACAAATTCAGGCTTGCAGACTTATATTAGACTTTATAACATTGAACAAAAACACAATCAGATCAAGTGCTGAACATGAAGTATACTTTCCAGAAAACTCAATTCATGAATCTGATTAACACTAACCAAGATATGCACTCAGATTCTGAAAAACTATCCTCACCAGATTGGTTGATATCAGCAAACAACTTGAGTACTCAATCAGCAACAATAGAATGGAAATTTAAATTGATTCAGCTACTTGCAACAAAAGATATGTACTGAACTATCATGAACCAAACCTGATTCTGAACCAACAAAACTTAGAAAGGCATCAAAACATTTTAAGACATCAAGATGCAAGCAGTAGTCAGATTGGTTTTCAGATTTGAAACAAATTCTGTACACTATTCATGATACGGTTTGTTTCAAGAGAATAAAATTCCTGGTTCTGAATTTATGTAATCCAAAATGCTGAGCAACAATTAAAACCCTACAATTCATGCAACAGATCAGAGCCAACATTCAGAATTAAACAGAGCTTATCACATCACATGAATACTCAATTCAAAATGTCTCAAACACCCAAAACTTAGATCAGTTCTGAACCAGAGAAGAGGTTGTCTAACAAAATCAGAAAAAAATGATTACACTGATTCAATTACGTTTGATCTAACAACTTGAAGTGATCTCAAATCATCATTCATATAAATCACTTTAGATTGACTGTTATCCACGCATGTTCACTTGACAGCATCCTTATGTAATGAGAAACCAGGGGTGGTTTCGGTCTAAATGATGAGCGATTGACAACGACGAGCGTCTGAGTGAAGTTGGCTGAGAGCTGGTGAATTGCATCGAGGGTGTCGATGCGGGTTAATTGTCTGGCTGCCGAGGGGTTCGGCAGTGTACATCGAGGGTATCGATGTGGTGTGAAAGGGTTGGCTGCCGAGGGGTTCGGCAGTGCATCGCGTTGTGTCATGTCCTTGTTTTGGCTGCTTGTCGTGTTTGTGCAGGGTGGAGATGCTAACAGATTGTCGACGGCGGGTGAACGAGGGTCGAGCGCGGAGCCGATGCCGAGGATCAAGGAGGCTGGGCGAAGTTTGGGTAGATCTCCAGGATGCGCGAAGAGACGGAGCAAGACTTAGACGGACAGCGGACGGACGGACGGATGGCTGCCTGCGACGACGTGTCGGTCGTGTTCACGAGAGGGAGGCCAGGACAAGCATTCGCGCGGCTCGAGGGGATCGAGAGCGGAAAGTGGCTTGCTGGCGCTCGGAGTCGTGAAGCAGTGTCATGGGTCGAGAAGCTGAAAAGGCTTTGTCGGTTTTTGCTGAAAACCGTCGTATCATCTGTCGCATTTACTATTTCAATAAAATAGTGTCGAAATGTTAGTTTAAATTTTAGCGTCATTAGTGTATACTTTTTAGTGTATTTTTAGAATGTATATTCTGAAAATATATTAAAAAGGAGTCAAATGTAATTTTTCTATTTTTAGTTTTCAGTTTTGCTATTAGATAAAATCTAGGGGGCTGTTTGTAATTTTGGCCTTCTAGAAGCTTGGAGTGGTTGGGATAAATATCCCATGGGGGCTGTGCTGGATAAACAACCGTGAGAGACATCCAGAATGATCTACAAATCAAATTTGTATCTTGCTTCTTGAAAGCTTTGCTCAGCCGAGAGAATATTTTCAAATTGATTACTCGTGAAAATGAACAGCATATACTGATTTTTGCCGGAAGTGCCGATGCCAACAATGAAGCGCTACAGCAGTGATTCTCTCCCAGGCGCTAGAGGTAAATCTCACTGGATGCGATTTTGAGAGCCCTTTATTTTGTGTTTTTGATACAGAACTCGATATGGAAGTCTATACATGATTTGTTGTACAAGTTTTGAATGTTCCATTTTCGAAACTTGCATCTAGTTTCGGAGAGTCTGCATATTTCTTTTGTTGATTCCAAGTGATGCATCTGGGTCTGTTTTTCTGGCAGAAATGTTTCTCTCTGTAGTGCTGAAATCTGTTTATAAGGAGGTTGAATCAGTTTGAATCAGATTGTCATGTGATTAGTTGAATATGGTTTCAAATTTGAAATAGTTTTTAAGTTATTTGAAGTGGAGAATAGCTGAAATTTTCAGATCTAAATTTGAGTGAAAATATGTGCTGTTTTCAGATTTGAGCATGGTTTCTATATCTGTTTCAGAACTGATTTGAATTCAGTTTTGTATTTGAACAATTCTTGATCTGTTCTGAAAATGATTTTTGAGCTGTAATCTGAAGATATATTTCTGAAAATATGGAGCACTGCTAGTTTTGCTACAGATTTGCAGCAAGGGCATTTTGATCAGAGTGTTTGAACTTGACTTTGGTTTTTGCCATGTTTGATCTTGGCTTTAGTTTTTGCCATGTCATCTTCAGTATTTTTGCCATCTAGAACATCCGACGAAATAGAATCCAATCTTCTTTTTGCTTGCACAATTGTTCATCCGGGTGAATGTGGATATCCTGTGTGTGAATGTGAATAGCGCTGTTGACTCTGCCGGTTTAGCTACAGCACCGCTGTTTTTGCCAATCCGGTTACAGCGTTGTCGATAAATCTCCCCTGTTCATCATCCAGTTGCTTGTGGTTCTCAGAAATTGTCCAAAACATCTGAGTGCTGGTTTCTCTGAAATGGCATGACTATCAACAGTACTCTCGGTAAGAAGTATTCATCATATGAAGTATAAGTTTCATCAGCAAGTTTCAACAGGTAAAATTTGTTATCTGAATTTGTTAATTCTCCTTGATGCTTTGATACATTCATTTCTGAATTGTTTGGAATATGTTTTCAGCATGCATATATGTAGTTCAAATCTGTTTTGTAGTTCTGAAAACAGCTTTACCATGAATAGTGTTCAATTGATTTAATTCTGTTTTAGAGCTTGCTGAGTACTGTTTTTCATATTGTGATGAATTGCAATACTTCTTTGTCTCAGCAACTCATAGCTTGAACCAGAAACTTTTCTCTTGGAAGAACACATTCTAGTGAACAGCACTTAGCACCTTTATTCAGTGCATCCTCTACAGAATCTGCTTCCTGTTTGTGTGATCTGAAATTGTTTATTTCAGGTTGTCAGTTTTGCTACAATCTGTTAAAACTCTGAATATAGTGCTCTATGTGCTGAAGTTTCAGATAATTACTGTGTTGACAAGGTTTATTGTATATCTTGCTGTTCTGAAATTTGATTGTTGCTATAAATTGCAAACTGAATCAGTTTTAGATAAATTCAATTGGTTGGAGTGTTAGTTACTATTCACCATCCAAAAATTGTAATCTGAATTTGATTGATTAGAGTTGTGAATTTTCAGATTCCATATTGCTCAATATGTTCTGAGTTGGCTTGTGCTTATCTAGAGTGAATCTGAAATTGGAACTTTCAAATTGAATCAAAGTTTACAAATTCACTTTGCTGATTTTACTTTTACTATTCATCGTCTGAAAAATTCAGAAATGTTTGAATCTTGATTGTGAGTGGTTTGATTTGAGCTGTTTCACGTCTATAAACTTGAATTGATCATTTGTATGAGTGATTTGATATAGGTGTTATCTAGGATCTTGAAACGAAGCTGTTTTTGAGCTTTTGACTCTGTTTGAGCTTAATATTTGTACTGTTTGAATTGAAGCGTGAATTTGTGTTTTTAGAGGTGCATCGGGTGTTTTGATTAGGCCATCACTTCGAAATAAGTTGACACTATTTTATTGAAATAGTAAAAACGGTAAACGTTTCAATGGTTTTCAGCAAAAACCGACAAAGCCTTTTCAGCTCTTCGACTCGTGACACCGCTTCGTGACTCCGAGCGCCAGAAAGCCACTTCCGCTCTCGATCCCCTCGAGCTGCGTGAATGCTTGTCCTAGCCTCCCTCTCGCGAACACGGCCGACACGCCGTCGCAGTCAGCCGTCCGTCCGAGTCTCGCTCAGTCTCTTCGTGCACTCTTGAGATCTTCTCCAACTTCGCCCAGCCTCCCTGATACTCGGCATTAAGCTCCCCGCTCGACCCTCGATCACCCGCCGTCGATAGTCGGTCAGCATCTCCACCCTGCACAAACAAGACAAGCCAAAACAAGAACGCGACGCACTGCCGAAACCCTTGGCAGCCACACCTTCACTCCACATCGAAACCCTCGATGCACTCCACATACTCTCGACCACTCATCCACTCAGACGCTCATCCTTGTCAATCACTCATCATCCAAATCGAAACCACCCTTGGTTTCTCAATCTCCCCCTTGATGAATGCATTGACAACCGTAAAGCAAAGACATGATGAGGTAGCAAGTTACGCGCACAAAGTGACCATAAAAACTCACAAAAGAGCAAAGCATGTCACTTGGTAAAAGATCTCGCTTGGGAAAAAACCTTATGCAAGGCAAAGCAAAAGCAAAAGCATCAAAAGTGCATCGCATCAAGCATCAAAAGCGCATCGCATCAAAAGCACATCAAAAGCATTTCAACATGAAAGCCAACTTCCCCTTAACCAAGCAATCCAAAAGTCAAAGCATCATGTAGATCATTTCTCCCCCTTTGACAATGCAAGCATCAAGGAGGTAAAAAGATGCAAAGAGGGGAATGAGGGTAAAGCAGAGATGTGAGCTTCTGAAACATGAGCAACTGCAATCACAGTACCAGCAAGTATTCGCCTTGAATAACATCTAAAAGTATTGAAAGACATCCTCATATGTATACCATCTAAACAAAAAGACATGAGCAAGGATTTTCAGTTTTTAGCAAATAAAAGCATCACCGCTCAGACTAGTATACTAGACATGTCAAGGCATGAGATGCAAAAGCCAAGAAAGCACACACTAGATAAGCATATCCCACTCCAAGGTGCTTCAGCAAACATGATATGCAATGAATTTAAAAATTTTCATTTTTGTGCCAAGGGTTATGTTGGGGGAAAATATCTCATCTTCGGGGTTATTGCCGAAGCAACATAAAGGCAGTCAGCTGGTTCGAAGGTTCTCCGAAGATCATCTTCGAAGATACCCGGAATCAAGTTCGAAGTACGAAGATAGGCATTGGTTCGGAGTACATCTTCGAACTAAAGCCCTCCAAGATCTTTTCTGCCAGCTAAGATGGAAGACTTATCTTCTTTCTCATTAGATTAGTCTTTTACCATTTTAGCCCTATTAAGGGAACCGAATAGTTTCCACTATGACGGTTGTAATAGAGGGGTAAATAGGTCTTTTCCTTAATGTTTGGGCCTATAAATACCCCCCATTTCACCCTGTAATAGGGACCGAATACAAGTTATTCAATACACACTTTCGAACTATTCTAAGTTATTATCCTTTTGGAGGCTTAGAACAGTTTGCTTCACAAACACTTCGTTTGTTAGTTTCTTTTCTACAGAAACCTGTTAGCGTAATCTTTTACGCCAACAGTTGGCGCCGTCCGTGGGGAACCTAGTCCGAAAAACTTCGTTCTCTACCAACTTCTTACATCATGCCTCCTAAGCGGAGTGCACCTCGCAATCCTACTCGGAGGTCCTCTCGGATCTCCGGAGAGATACCCTTCGACACAGTTGAAGTCGGAGGGTCTTCGGCTTTCCCTCCGCAAACTCCGGAAGGGGCTTCTATCCCTCGAACATACGAAGCCTCTCCGCCAACCCCTCCCATACTCCGACAGCCCGGAGTCACTTCTCCACCCTCCATCCCGATTCGAACTGATCCTATCAGTTCTCAAGACCCGGAAGGTCCTTCCGGAGGAGATGAAGATAACCTTGGGGATATGGCCACTCAAATGGCCAACCTTCAAGCTGAGGTAGCAAGGTGGCGACAAGAAGCTGCGAACAGGCTTCGCTCTCAAGCCACCCCAACTATCCCAGAAGTGCCCGAAGACGACGATCTTGGTTATCCTGAAGCCCCGGAGAACGCCTCTTACGACAATGAATCTCCATTGCATCCTGAGCTGCAGAAGGTTCGCTTTGATCCAAAGTTTAAAACTTCAAAGCTCTGTAAGTATGCCGGAGATGAAGATCTCGGAGAGTTCGTGCGTTCTTATGCCCTAGCGATTGAGGCTAGCGGCGGAGTTAGAGACACTATGGCGAAGTTCTTCCCGTTAGCTCTTCAAGGAGTGGCGTTGAGATGGTTCTGGTCTTTGAAGCCAGGATCAATCAATTCTTGGTCACAGTTGAAGAGGAAGTTTATAAGTAACTTTCAGGGCACCTTCGTGCCTCCTATGTCAACAGGAAGCCTTTTCCAGGTGAAACAGCTCCCCGGAGAAACATTGAGGCAGTATTTTAAGCGCTTCGCTCATACGAAGTCGCAAATTCGGGGGCTGTCCACATCTTCAGTGGTTGATGCGGCTCGGGAAGGCGTCAGTCATCAAGGCCTTCTGGATAAACTGCATCGGAAGAGCATCTCCTCAGTCTCACAGTTGATGTCATACTTCGAGGAGTATGCGAGGTCAGAAGAGGGTTGGCTTCGGAGGACTGCTGCTACTTCGTCCATATTGCAAGAAGTCAAAGCAGAAGTGAAAACTTCGGCACAGCCGCAGGAACCAGTCTTCGAAGTGCAACATGATCGGAGAAGAGGGCAAAAGCACCCTCGCTCTGAAGTCTTGAATATTGCACCCCCACAGAAGTTTGCACCGAGAGCTCCACAGTCTACGGGGAACAAGGCCAGCGGCTGGAGGCCGCCAGGGAAAACAGCTGGCAAAGGTCAGACCCTTTTTTGTTGTATTCATGGAGAAAATCGAAGCCATGCAACTGACACTTGCAAGGCTATCCTTACCCTAAGGGGAGAGTACTTGGAGAGAACTTCGGGTCGAGGTAGTACCGACCGAAGTCCAGCAGCAGCGCGCCCAGACCCGGTCCAGGCTGTGGCGCGGATAGAAAATTTTGATGCTGCAAGGCACCCTCCGGTGGCCAATGTTATGCCACCTCCGAAGCAAGAGGAAGGGCAAGATAGAGGAAAAAGAGTAGTTCTCCCTATCTCCGGAGGAGGTACCCTCGGAAGCATGTCCAAGAGACAGCGAAGAGAGTACGTTCGGGAAGTAGGTCATATTGGGACTTCGTCATCTGCAGCTGCAATGCCGGAGTGGTCTCATGTTCCAATATCTTTCTCTGCGGAGGATGCAGCTGGTATTAAGTTCCCGCACGCAGATCCATTGGTTATCACTGCTGATATTGCAGGGACTGAAGTCCGAAGGGTGCTAATTGACGGAGGTAGTTCGACAGATATCATTTTTGTGCAAGCCTTCGATCAGTTATGAATTTCCAGGAAGCATCTCCTCCCAGCGGCTCGTCCTCTGCAAGGCTTCGCAGGACCTCCGCTTGATGCACTTGGCCAGATAGGTCTGGAAGTTACCTTCGAAGAAGGTTTATTAGCCCGAACTGAAGAAGTTATTTTTGATGTGATAGATGCCCCGTATGCTTATAATGTCATCTTCGGACGGGGCATGTTGAATCAGTTCGGAGCTGTGGCGCATCACAACTACTTGTGCATGAAGATGCCCACACAAGCAAGAGTCCTAACAATCTTCGGAGATCAAGCCATTGCTAGGAGGGCGGAATATGGTCACGGTCCCCCTCTTGATCCGAGACAAGTAAACAGTGTGCAGAATAATGAAGAAATTTTTTCAGCCTCCTCCGAAGCTTCAAAGAAGTCTTTTCCGAGACCAAGTCCCGAAGGAGAGATTGCAACGAAGGTCATTGTTAAAGATGGTAAAGAGTACACTTTTCAATTTGGTAAAGATTTACCTCCTGAAGTTGCAACCTCCTTAGAAAAGGTAGTGGAAGAAAATTTGGATGTCTTCGCTTGGTCTGACGAAGATATCACCGGAGTCGATCGGGATATCATTGAACACAGTTTACTTGTAAACCCGAAGGCCCGGCCTGTTCGACAAGGACTCCGGAAGATGTCCGCAGAGAGAGCTGCTCTAGCTAAGGACGAAGTTGAAAAACTGTTGAAGGCTGGGATTATCAGAGAAGTGGCTCACACAGAATGGTTAGCCAACCCAGTCTTCGTCAGGAAGAAGTCTTCCGGGAAGTGGCGCATGTGCATTGATTTCACATCCTTGAATAAAGCATGCCCACGTGACCCCTACCCCATGCCCCGAATTGATCAACTGGTTAACTCCACCGCAGGTTCAGAGTTATTAAGCTTCCTTGACGCGTATTCTGGTTATCATCAAATATGGTTGAAGCGCGAAAATGAAATCAAGACAAGCTTTGTAACTCCTTCGGGAGTCTTCTGCTATGTAAGAATGCCCTTCGGCCTAAGAAATGCCGGGGCTACTTTTTCAAGATTAGTTGCTAAGGCTCTAGGTCATCAACTAGGTCGCAATGTAGAGGCCTATATGGATGATATTGTAATAAAGAGTGCCTTAAAGCACCAACATAGCCTAGACTTAGCAGAAACATTCAATAGCCTTCGGGCATGTGGGATCCGTCTTAACCCCGAAAAATGTATATTCGGAGCTAAGGCTGGAAAGTTGTTAGGGTATTTAGTTTCAAGCAGGGGAATTGAAGCTAGCCCTACTCAAATAACTGCGCTGCAGAAGATGGCTCCTCCGGAGAATTTAAAGCAAGTGCAAAAGCTGACTGGACGTCTAGCCGCACTTAGCAGGTTTTATCAAGGTCTGCGGAGAGGAGCTTGCCAATATTCAAAGCTTTGAAAGGGTCCGAAGATTTTGCATGGACACCGGAGTGTCAGAGATGCTTCGAAGATATTAAAGATTATCTCAGTAATCTTGCTACACTCACGGTGCCTATTGCGGACGAAACCCTACTCCTGTATCTTGCAGCTACAGGTTCAGCTGTCAGCGCAGTCCTTGTCAGAGAAGTGAATTTCAATGGGAAGTTGGTCCAAAATCCTGTCTATTTTGTATCCGAAGCATTGTCAGGAGCGAAGACAAGATACTCCGAACTTGAGAAGTTCGTTTATGCTCTGATAATGGCTTCGAGGAAGCTAAGGCATTATTTTTTGGCTCACAATGTAATTGTACCAACTTCGTATCCCTTAGGAGATATGCTCCGAAGCAAAGATTCCACTGGAAGGATTGGAAAGTGGGCAGTCGAGCTAGCACCCTTCGGCATATCTTTCTTGGCAAGGACAGCTATCAAATCCCAAGTCCTAGCAGACTTCGTAGCAGAGTGGACTCCACCTGCGAATTTGACTCCGGAGAAATCAAATGACGGAGTTTGGATTGTTTACTCCGATGGAGCTTTCCAAGCATCCGGAGCAGGCATTGGGGCAGTGTTGATTTCACCGTCAGGGCAAAGAGCAATGTACTCCGCAAGACTCAACTTTAAGTCTACCAATAATATAGCGGAGTACGAAGGGATTTTATTGGGACTCCGGAAAGCACGTGCTCTAGGGGCTACAAGAATAATTATAAAGACAGATTCTCAGATAGTAGCAGGGCACGTAGACAAAAGTTTTCAAGTTCGGCATCCACAGCTTGCCAAATACTTAGAAGAAATTCGCAAGATCGAAGCACACTTCAAGGGTATTTCCATTCGGAGTATACCAAGAGCTGAAAACGTGCAAGCAGACATTTTAGCGAAGGCCGCAGCCGGAGCTGTGGATGTGCCTGAAGAAGCTTTCTATGAGGAGCTCAATATACCTTCTGTGCCACAAATTGCCTCTGCGGAGATTCTTTGCATTCCTAGTGCAGATTGGAAAGATTCAATCATAGAACTCTTGCAAGGAGGAACAAATTTGCCCGAAGAGCCCTAGTTGTCAAGATTAAAGCTCAGAGCAAGAAACTATCAGTTAATCAACGGTATATTATACAAGGCCGGAGTATGTTCCCCTCTACTCCGATGTATATCTCAAGCCGAAGGCCAAGAAATTCTTCGAGAAATTCACGAAGGCCTTTGTGGAAGCCATTTAGCCCCTAGAGCTCTGGTAGGAAAAACACTTCGCCAGGGGCTTTATTGGCCCACAATAACAGTTGATGCGGAGAGCTTGGTCCGCACTTGTCAAGGATGCCAGTGGATGGGTCGACGGAGTCATCGCCCACCAACAGCTCTTCAAGTCATTGCTCCGGTATGGCCCATGGCCAGATGGGGTATGGATCTAATTGGTCCCTTTCCGTTAGCAAAGGGAAATTTGAAGTTCGCAGTGGTAGCTATTGAATATTTTTCTAAGTGGGTGGAAGCAGAGCCCTTAACAGCTATCACTTCGAACAATGTACAGAAATTCTTTTGGAAGAACATTATTTGCCGGTTCGGAGTGCCTAGATATCTCACAGTTGATAATGGAACACAGTTCGACGCAGAACCCTTCAGGAAGTTTTGCGAAGACCTAGGCATTCAGCTTTGTTTTGCTGCAGTGAGGCATCCTCAGTCAAATGGAGCCGTAGAGCGAGCCAACGGAAATATTTTATCAGGGCTAAATCGAAGAATAGTAGGATTAGCAAAGGGACTGTGGACCGAAGAACTTCCGAAGATTCTATGGTCCATTCGGACTACACAAACAAGGTCCACAGGTTTTACTCCGTTCAGACTACTATTCGGAGATGAAGCTATGACTCCAACGGAGCTCAAAGGGGGATCATTTCGCAGCACCGAACCGGACATTGAAGAAGAAAGACAAGCTTCGTTAGATTTGTCAGAAGAAACAAGACTTCGGGCTGTAGCTAATTTATCAAAGTATCATCAGCAGACGAAGACTTGGTATGACCCGAAAGTTAAACTCAACGAGTTAAGGCCGTGTCATCTTGTTCTACGAAGCATTATAGCACCAGGGAAGTTAGGCAATAAATGGGAAGGTCCATATCTAATTGTCCGCTCAGGGCGTCCTGGTTCATTTAAATTAGCTAATTTAGAAGGTGAAGAGTTAGCACATACTTGGCATGCGGAGCACCTAAAGCGATACTTCGCATAAGGGCTCCTTGTAATTCGCTTGTAATCACCTCTAAATTAATAAAGCATATGACCCTGATAGTTGCCTTCCCCTCATAGACTTCCAGCTTCCGAGTGGACGCACTGGAACCGCGGGGTCGACCGAGAGGGAAGTGTCATTAAGCTGGGTTGTATTTTCGGACTTCGAACCCATAAAGTTCGAAGCCTCCGACGTGGGGGCTGACATAATCCGGAGCCCAGGCCACTGGCTTGTAGGCATCCGTAAAAGAGCCCAAAACCACACTCTACGGAGTCCAAGCCATTGGCTGGTAGACTTCCGTAAAAAGAGCCGAAGGTGGCCAAAATCTACGGAGTCCAAGCTGCAGCTTGCAGACTTCCGTAAAAAGAGCCGAAGGTGGCCAAAATCTGCGAAGTCCAAGCCATTGGCTGGTAGACTTCTACAAAAAAAGCCGAAGGTGGCTAAATTATACGGAGTCCAAGCCATTGGCTGGTAGACATCCGTAAAAAGAGTCCAAAGAGACCATTGCAAACTCCGAACCATTGGTTCGTCAGAGATCGCAAAAAACAAGCCGAAGGTGGCTAAAGCAAAACAACATTTGAGCCATGAGCTTCGAATGTCTGTTAACATAGTCCAAAGTGACAAATTTCTTAAGACACTAAAGTGTCCTGAAAGTTATCTCAATTGATTTCTTTCGTAAAACAAAGGTACTAAGTTACCATTCTTCTGACTGCAAAAAGTCGAAGACATTTCATAAGATTTCAAAAAGATCTTTAAATGACAGAGGGGCTCCGAACCCTCAAAAAATTGTACTCTGAAGTTTTTTCTTTGCGCATAACCATCTTTGAATACATTTCGAAGTTGCTTATACCCAAAGAGGGGCTAGTAAATATGGAGACAATTTTAAATCGGCATTCATTATTGAAATAAATGTGTTTACAGATTACACTATGAAAAATTGGTATCTATACCAAGAAGGAATCGGAGACCTCTTCGGTCCCGAGAGCTAGGGGTGGAACGCCTGGTTCCAACGTCGGAAGTCCTAATAACTTTACGTTTAACTCTCTTCCTCCCCTTCGAAGCTCTAAAATCCTTCTGCTCTTGTTGAAGCTCGGCCCAAGTTCGAAGTCGCTCGGGGCTTCTTTCCCAGCTTCTAAGATCTTTAGATCTTTTATTTCGAGCTTCACCTTCGTCTTCAGACCAATTAGTGTCTTCAGAAGACGAGGTGTTTGCGTCAACTTCTTTATCTTCCTCTTTAATATAAGACAATACGTCTTTCATTACTTCGGGCGCAATTACGCCGGAGTCATCTCGAGGAATAAGAAATCGAGGACGCTTATAACTCTTTAGAAGTTCGAAGGTGTTCCACAATGAGCGAAGTTCGTTGTTAAGCTCTAACACTTCGATATCTTCCATAAGAGATAAAGCCTAAAAATATGACAAACAAGACTTTCATTGATAAATGTTTACAAGCATGAGCTTTACATAATCAAAAAATCCTAAATAATTCCTAAACCTGCGGGTTCGGAGGAGGCTGACTGCTCGAAGCTTGGCTCCGAACTTGCTTCTGGCGTTGGCCTTCATCGATCCAAGCCTTGATCGCAGAACGACCTTCGGCTCTCCATGAGGTTTGGAAGGCTCGCCAGGCGGCAGTCACGCCTTCGGAAGGATTCAAAAGCCGCTCGTCGTCGAAGGTAATGGAGCCCTCTGCGCTCGGAGTGATTGTTCGGCCCAAATCCTCGTAGTAACGAAGCAATCCGAGGGCAGACACTTGTCCGGAGAGTTCTCTATAACGCATGCCTGCCGTCTTCATTTGCTTCGCTGCTCCTTGGATCCTCTTTAACCGGCGCAGCAGAGTCACATTGTCATCCGAAGGAAGTGATCCAGTAGTACCGAAGTACTCCAGAACACCTAGCATTTGTTCGATGACCTCCGTAGCCACCTTCTCCGACTTGAGCTTTTCTTCAATTAGTGCATCCTTGCTCGAAGTCGTTTCTGCCAAAACTCCGGAAATCCTAGCATTCTCCGTAATTAGATCTTTCTTCTGGTCTAGGAGTTGGCTAGTTTCCTCTTGGAGCCTTACAAGTTCGGACCCAGCACTAGCATGCTCCAACCGCATCTTTTCAATTTCAGCCCGAAGCACAATTCTTTCTGCTTCGAACTCCTTGTTAGCAGCCTCCAAGCCCTGTCTGGCCCTGCGCTCCGTTGAAATCATATTATCCATTTGAAGTACTCTAGCTTCGGAGAAAGATAAGTTGCGTTTAAGAGCTTCATTTTCTTCCCGAAGCTGAGAAATTTCATTCTCGCTTGATAAAGTTGCAGCGCGGGCCAAGACTGCTTGCTGAGAAAAGAAAAAACTAAAGTAAGAAATTGTTCATGTTTAATTTGCTGCTGGTTCGAAGATGTATTCCGAACCCAATATAATTTGCTAAAGATATTGGCTCGAAGGTGCTCCATACCTGGTAGGCCGCTCGTTCCAGGGCAACGTTAAGCTCCGAACTCTTCGCCCTGCTTAATTTTGCTACCAGCTCTGTCTCCCCGACTTCCCGACTCACTCGACCTAAAGGTTTGAGCAAAGTCTGAAGCCCTTTTCTTTGCTCCAAAAAAGGAGTTAAAAGAGGGAGCAGAGCCGAAGCCTCTTGGTCTTCCCTACTTGGCGAAGCTCCGGAGCGTTCTCCTGAGGTCCTTGGAACTTCCGAAGATGGCCCCCCCTCAGTTGATTCACTTTCATCTGTTGACTCAGACGAAGTTGATCCTTGAGTAGGGAGAGGCTCTATGTGTCTTTTACCCCTTCCAGGCCCCTGTTGAGTGACCTCCGGGTGCGGCTCCGAAGTTGTCGAAGGCCTTAGAGTTGTGTCTTCGTGATGTACTTCTACAGCAGGAGGCTCTGCAAAAACAAAAATATTATACATTGTATAATTTTGCAGAAAATAATAAAGAATTATGCGAAATTTACCTTCGACATTCTGCGGGAGATCGAGCACTGGACTGCTCGGAGGATCGAAGGTGAAGTCATCATCTGAATCCACAGTTAAAATTTCTGCCGTTGGAGTATCTCCGTGAGCAGTCCTCCCTTCATCCACAACTGAAGTTGTAGGAACTTCAACTTCATCTTCACCCATAGGGGCTTCGATTTGCTCCTCTTGAGTATCCGGAGCTATTACTTCTTCAATGTTAGCTTGGGGCTCCGGCATACCTGCAGTATCTTCAATGTGAATATTTCGTTGAGCTGCATCTTCATCAATCAATTTCACTAATAATATACCTTCATCTTCTTTAGAACCAGAGATTGAGGTTCTTGAGCTCGAAGGCGCAGGATTCGAAGGTGCAAGATTTTTTGGCTTCCGAGCCACCTTCTTCACCGGAGTCCTTGCGGAGCTCGAAGCTCCGGCTTCAGCCATTCTTTTCTTGGGTCCTTTCTCCAGAGGCACCCAGTCCATCAGAGGGGGCGGAGTCAACTCCAACATTCCCCATACTCTGTTAAACCTTTCCCAACTCCCGACCAATTTAATTCGCCATTCTTTTTCAGTCGGAGTTGGGGCACCCAAAATCTTCTCCGAAACCCTTACAATTTGCTCTGAAGTAATAGGGGCTGAAGAAGCTAAAAAATAATTCAAGTTAGTCTTTCTTCGAAGTAAATATGTACAATGCATGTTGGTTTCGAAGTTACCTGCAGGTCCCGAAGCCTAAAGTTGATAGAGCCGAAGGATACTACCACTTTTTCACCTCCGGAGCCTACGAAGGTCTTCGGCTGGCAAGTTGCTCTATGAAGTGCAGCGAAGATTTCTGCCCTCCCCTCACAACCTTCGGCTCTCAGCGCCCATTCGAAGATAGCTAACCTAGCTACTGCATTCGGAGATAATTGGGGGAGGGTTACATGAAACAGATCCAATACCTCCGCCAGGAAGTCCACAGCAGGAAGGCCCAAGCCAGCTTCGAAGAAAGCTTCGAATACTACTACTTCTCCGGGTCTTGGTGATGGAATCGATTCTTTGCCCGGCTTCCGAATCATAACTCCATTACTAATTTTTCCCCCCGCTGTGATTGCCAAAGATTCTCTTTTGCAGGTAGAAGGCCCCAACTCAAAAGATTGATCCAAATACTTGGTCGATGGCGGGCACAGACCTTGGTCATCGGCGATTTGGGGATTTCTCCCCCCTGCCGCCATGGATGTCGCCGTCGGCATCGGAGGTGCCGCCGCCAACGCTGCCGCTGCTGCTGCGGCCGCCTGCTGCCGAGCCAAGGCCGACGGAGGTGCAGATCCCTTAGTCTTCACCATCGCGATCGCCGGATTGCTCTGAGGAAATGGAGGCTAGGGCTCAAGAACTCAAAGGGCTAAAAAGTTTTTGGTTGCTAGAATGCGGTGAAAAGGTAACCGGGTAACTTCTAGGCCCTCTATTTATAGCCTAGACTTCACTTTCTTACCGTTAATCCATGTCGTTTCGCATTCCTGCCGTTACTTCTTTTACGAAATTAACGCCTGCTACGGTTTCCGTTGGAAACAGAAACTTAACAGCTATTTTCTCTAAGTCTAAAAGACTTTCGAACTTCTTGAGTCGGTTCTAAGATAGTTCGAAAAGTAATTACCTTAAGACTGCTTTGAAGTTCATATCTTCGTGCATTTCGGAGATAAAATAAAAACCAATAACCCCTATGTTTGGTTATCTTTTCCTTCCGTATACTGCTCTCCTAACATTACAGGTCAAACGGAGAAGCGTATTCGAGGGGCTACTGTTGGGGGAAAATATCTCATCTTCGGGGTTATTGTCGAAGCAACATAAAGGCAGTCAGCTGGTTCGAAGGTTCCCCGAAGATCATCTTCGAATATACCCGGAATCAAGTTCGAAGTACGAAGATAGGCATTGGTTCGGAGTACATCTTCGAACTAAAGCCCTCCAAGATCTTTTCTGCCAGCTAAGATGGAAGACTTATCTTCTTTCTCATTAGATTAGTCTTTTACCATTTTAGCCCTATTAAGGGAACCGAATAGTTTCCACTATGACGGTTGTAATAGAGGGGTAAATAGGTCTTTTCCTTAATGTTTGGGCCTATAAATACCCCCCATTTCACCCTGTAATAGGGACCGAATACAAGTTATTCAATACACACTTTCGAACTATTCTAAGTTATTATCCTTTTGGAGGCTTAGAACAGTTTGCTTCACAAACACTTCGTTTGTTAGTTTCTTTTCTACAGAAACCTGTTAGCGTAATCTTTTACGCCAACAGGTTATTTGCATGTCAACCTTATGCTAACCGACCATGCTAAGCCTAGGTTGAAACCATCAGAATCTTAAAAGCAATGGTCTCGGTATACACTCAATGTCCCGGTTCATACCAAAGTGCTATGGTAAGCCGTCCAGAAAAAAGTAGTGCGACAAAGCAAACCCACCTAGATCTTTTCAAAATTCAGCACACAAAAGCATGAATAATATTCATTTTCATTTTCATTCATTTTTCATTCAATTTCATTTTCATTTTCAGACATTTTTTGAAGAACTCTTGTTGTGTATCAGCATCCAAGTAAAAAGGACCTAGCTATCAGATGTGTGAAAGACAGCAAAAGCACTCAGCCAATCCATGCTAGATCCCAGACTAAGCAGTGACCATTTTCAAATTTTCACAAATAAAAGACATGCTCATGTCAATTCCCAGAAGAATACATGCCAAGTAGTCAACAGTATTAAAGATAATAATTCAAAAGCATTACAAAGCATGTACTTGTAAAAGCAATTAATCAAATGACACAAGTCATGCAATGCTACACAACTCCCCCTCAAAACATGCTCGTATCTCTCGGATGCTTAGTGAGAGGGTGAGATAAAAATTGCTTTGGAATCCAATAGCGCAAAACACGAGATCCAGGCAAAGTAGAAGACTGACCATACACAGGAGATAAACCATGATAAAAAGTGTGAGGTCTAGCAATAAAGCGCGAACCTGGAAATCGACGAGGTCTCCCAACATGTCGAGCATCAAAGCCTCTTACACGTGGTCTATCACCATATGAAGAATGGTGTACACCACGAGGGGCAAAATCACTCTCATGACTCCCTAAGTAGAGAAGTAAAATCTCGAGTACTCAGCGTTGGGTTTAGA
The DNA here is from genome assembly GCA_019279435.1 of Zizania palustris. Lineage (NCBI taxonomy): Eukaryota > Viridiplantae > Streptophyta > Magnoliopsida > Poales > Poaceae > Zizania > Zizania palustris. The sequence goes on along the minus strand of JAAALK010000030.1, from coordinate 53,228 downwards.
GATAAGATGCTTAGGTATCCAGCGCTGAACGACCTGAGAAGTAGATAAAGCAGGAGACTGTGTGTGATGAGAATCATACTGCAGCTGAGGTCTCCTAAAATAATTAGGACCAAAATGCCTACGTGGTCTATCATCATACGAGGTACGATATACACCACGATGAACATAGACACTCATATAATTGTAAGGAGCCTCAGAATCAGGATGAGAATGAAAAGAAGACTCATGCATACCCAAAGATGGGTAGTGCATGTCCTGAAAACTCATAGCAAAAACCGTCGCTCATCCCTGATACGACGAAAGCAAAACCCAACCAAATGACCCACCCGATGACAATAAGAACAGTGATACATTTTCTTGGGTGTGTGGGTATGGGTCTCAGGCGCAAATCTCACAGTTTTCTTGGGTTTTGGCTGAGGAGGTTCATCTAATGCACGAAGAGCTTTCTTTGTTGGTTGGGTAGGATTCTTGGCTTTTTGATCGGTGTCTAACTGGGCTCTCTCTTTCTCAAGGGTAGTGGGAGGAGTGAACACAATTTTGCTCAAAGTATCTGGAGTGGTTCTCTCAAAACCCATCCCGAGAGCTAACCCTACCCTGTCAGCACACATTTTGGTTTTAGCCAAAAACAGGTCCATCCTACCCTTTCCTTCCGTGCATTTTTCCACTACGGATAGAAGATAGTCATTCTCACATTTCAATTTCTCTCCTTGCTCTCTAGCAAAGCTGAGTTGGTCCTTCAGGGTGATGTAGGTGGGACAAGCCGGCTGCACATCCTTAGAACACTCAGCACTCTCCAATCTAGCCTTAAGCTCATCGATATGTTTGTCTCTCAGACTAACACTCACAATCAAAAGGGTGCAGTTCAAGCATTCATCGATGGCATCAGGTCTAGACTCCACTACCATTAGTTGCTTCTGAACATTTTCAAGATTTTCAATGTTTTTAGTATGAATCAAATGCAACTGAGAAAGTTTATCCATCAAAATAAGACATGACTCACAATCAGCAGTTTCAGATTTAGATTTCAATAAAGCAAGTTCAATAGACAGCTATTCAATTTTAAGCTTTTGTTCTTTTCTTTCTTTAGCAGCAAGTTTGAGTAGTCTATCTTGAGAAATCATAGCATCATGTAATTCATCGTTTTGCACAAGTAATTGATCAAGATATAGACTGACCTCAGATATGTCGGGTTCATCGCTGCTTTGCTTGCAGTTGGCCATGAAGTAGAGGCTGTTGAAGTCCTTCATCTTTTCTTTCTTCTCGTCTGGTTCATCTTCATCAGAACTAGGATCTTCGCTCGAGGTGTTGTCGATGTCGCTAAGTGCTGCCACGAAAGCCCGAGCCATTTTTTTCGCCACCTTTCCTCTTTTGCCTTTGTAGAACAGTTTTCTATCTTTTTTCTGATACTTTTGTTCACGTTCATTTGTGTCTTTTAGTTTTGGGAAGTTGGCTTTAATGTGATTTAGATCTCCACACTCGAAACACCCTCGAGAGCCTCCTCTCCTCTGGTCTCTTCTATCATTATAGAATCGAGTGAACTTTTTGACTATGAGAGCAAGCTCTTCATCCTCTAATGTGTCCACTTCCTCCTTTGTGATAGAGACTAAAGAAGACAAGGCAAATCCCCTAGAAAAAGCACACACACTAGACATGCTACCTCCAGATAAGGTGCCACTGTCGGAACCGGAAACTAGTGCCATGGATTGTGGCAAAGATCTCCCAATCCCAGAACAAGATGCATTGGCGATCTAGGTGGACTTAAGCTTACTGAAAAGTTCATCGCATGTCAAAGTATTAAAGCTCGCAGATTCTTCAATGCTTGAGATCTTAACTTCCCATATGCTACGATCCAGAGCATAGAGAAGTTTGATCGCACAGTTATGATCGGAGTAAGTTAGCGTCCCAGTGGATCGCAAGTTACTAACAATGCCATCAAAGCGAGCAAACAAAGCATCAACAGATTCGCCATGGCCCTGCACGAACATTTGGTATTCTTGATTATACGTGCTCTACCTCCTAGCATTAATCTTTGATGTTCCCTCATGAAAAATACTCAATGTCGACCAAATCTCTCGAGCAGTACGAAGGTGCTGAACCCTGTCGAACTCGTTGCGACTCAGACTGATAAAAATAATGTTTCTAGCCTTGCTATTACATTCATATTGAGCTTTCTCAGTCTCTGAGGTACGAGTTTCAGGGATCGTATACTGGGATGCAATAATGTCCCATATCGCACTTCCTTGACTAAGCAAATAGGCCTCCATGCACACCTTCCAATAGGCATAGTCTCAACCATCAAACATTGGGATCTTGGTGTTCCTTTCCATGTCGCCAAAACAAGGATCACAACCAGTTAGGGTCAACTCGTGATCAAACCGGCTCTGATACCTATTGTGGGATCGGAATGGTGACTAGAGGGGAATGAATAGGCGCCTCGATACTTTCTTTTGAAGTGATGGCCTAATCAAATCACCCAACGCACCTCTAAAAACACAAATCCACGTTTCAATTCAAACAGTACAAAAGTTGAGCTCAAACAGATTCAAACGCCCAAAAATAGCTTTGATTCAAGCTTCTAGACAACACCTGTCAGAAATACTCACTCTGGAGATCAATTTCAAGTGTAGACAGTAAATCAGAACGTTTTTACTCAATCACAATTAGATTCATTCACTTCTGAAATTTTTCGTATTAAGAATAGTAAAAATACCTTCAAGAATGAGCATATGTCATTCTTTAATTTCAGATTGCAACTTTCAAACTCAATTTAGTGTCTAAACAGCATACCAAGATTCACAGCTTGCCAATCTAGCAGAAATCAGAAATGCTAAACAGATAAACTACAATTTCAGACTTTGTGTGAAGTATTCACGATTTTTCCGGACAATGAACAATATTGGTACCTTCAATAGCATGCATGTATCACTTTTAGTTCAATTGCAAGTTTCAACTTCAAACTTATTTTAGTGCAGCACAACTAAATTCAGACTTTGTCAAAAAAAAACTAGAACTGAAAATATGCAACTCAGCACAAACAAATTCAGGTATTTTGAAGATTGCTCTCCATGGCACACTATTACAGTTCTGAAAATATTTACTGAAACAGTTACCAAATGTAAACAGCTACTGGTTCAGATTAGTTGACTGTAATTCAAAACAGACCACAAAACTTGAAACTGAATATTCTACAAGTAAATCAATAGAATCAGAATCTCTGAAAATTATATTCAACTGCAGTTACTGTAGAATATACGACAATAGGAAATAAATCACTTTAGCACATGAATTCACTTCAACAGATCATTTCAAACCTTCTGTTTTAAACCTAGGTTCAGAGAAACACTTTGTTTTTCAACTCTGTTTTGAATTCAGAAAATTTGATACTGAAACTCAAGAGTTCCTGCTCTTTCAGACCATATACAAATCAGGGAAAAAACCTTCAGAACAGAAACAGTTCTTTTCAGCAAAACTTCTCAAACAAATTCAGGCTTGCAGACTTATATTAGACTTTATAACATTGAACAAAAACACAATCAGATCAAGTGCTGAACATGAAGTATACTTTCCAGAAAACTCAATTCATGAATCTGATTAACACTAACCAAGATATGCACTCAGATTCTGAAAAACTATCCTCACCAGATTGGTTGATATCAGCAAACAACTTGAGTACTCAATCAGCAACAATAGAATGGAAATTTAAATTGATTCAGCTACTTGCAACAAAAGATATGTACTGAACTATCATGAACCAAACCTGATTCTGAACCAACAAAACTTAGAAAGGCATCAAAACATTTTAAGACATCAAGATGCAAGCAGTAGTCAGATTGGTTTTCAGATTTGAAACAAATTCTGTACACTATTCATGATACGGTTTGTTTCAAGAGAATAAAATTCCTGGTTCTGAATTTATGTAATCCAAAATGCTGAGCAACAATTAAAACCCTACAATTCATGCAACAGATCAGAGCCAACATTCAGAATTAAACAGAGCTTATCACATCACATGAATACTCAATTCAAAATGTCTCAAACACCCAAAACTTAGATCAGTTCTGAACCAGAGAAGAGGTTGTCTAACAAAATCAGAAAAAAATGATTACACTGATTCAATTACGTTTGATCTAACAACTTGAAGTGATCTCAAATCATCATTCATATAAATCACTTTAGATTGACTGTTATCCACGCATGTTCACTTGACAACATCCTTATGTAATGAGAAACCAGGGGTGGTTTCGGTCTAAATGATGAGCGATTGACAACGACGAACGTCTGAGTGAAGTTGGCTGAGAGCTGGTGAATTGCATCGAGGGTGTCGATGCGGGTTGATTGTCTGGCTGCCGAGGGGTTCGGCAGTGTACATCGAGGGTATCGATGTGGTGTGAAAGGGTTGGCTGCCGAGGGGTTCGGCAGTGCATCGCGTTGTGTCATGTCCTTGTTTTGGCTGCTTGTCGTGTTTGTGCAGGGTGGAGATGCTAACAGATTGTCGACGGCGGGTGAACGAGGGTCGAGCGCGGAGCCGATGCCGAGGATCAAGGAGGCTGGGCGAAGTTTGGGTAGATCTCCAGGATGCGCGAAGAGACGGAGCAAGACTTAGACGGACAGCGGACGGACGGACGGATGGCTGCCTGCGACGACGTGTCGGTCGTGTTCACGAGAGGGAGGCCAGGACAAGCATTCGCGCGGCTCGAGGGGATCGAGAGCGGAAAGTGGCTTGCTGGCGTTCGGAGTCGTGAAGCGGTGTCATGGGTCGAGAAGCTGAAAAGGCTTTGTCGGTTTTTGCTGAAAACCGTCGTATCATCTGTCGCATTTACTATTTCAATAAAATAGTGTCGAAATGTTAGTTTAAATTTTAGCGTCATTAGTGTATACTTTTTAGTGTATTTTTAGAATGTATATTCTGAAAATATATTAAAAAGGAGTCAAATGTAATTTTTCTATTTTTAGTTTTCAGTTTTGCTATTAGATAAAATCTAGGGGGCTGTTTGTAATTTTGGCCTTCTAGAAGCTTGGAGTGGTTGGGATAAATATCCCATGGGGGCTGTGCTGGCTAAACAACCGTGAGAGACATCCAGAATGATCTACAAATCAAATTTGTATCTTGCTTCTTGAAAGCTTTGCTCAGCCGAGAGAATATTTTCAAATTGATTACTCGTGAAAATGAACAGCATATACTGATTTTTGCCGGAAGTGCCGATGCCAACAATGAAGCGCTACAGCAGTGATTCTCTCCCAGGCGCTAGAGGTAAATCTCACTGGATGCGATTTTGAGAGCCCTTTATTTTGTGTTTTTGATACAGAACTCGATATGGAAGTCTATACATGATTTGTTGTACAAGTTTTGAATGTTCCATTTTCGAAACTTGCATCTAGTTTCGGAGAGTCTGCATATTTCTTTTGTTGATTCCAAGTGATGCATCTGGGTCTGTTTTTCTGGCAGAAATGTTTCTCTCTGTAGTGCTGAAATCTGTTTATAAGGAGGTTGAATCAGTTTGAATCAGATTGTCATGTGATTAGTTGAATATGGTTTCAAATTTGAAATAGTTTTTAAGTTATTTGAAGTGGAGAATAGCTGAAATTTTCAGATCTAAATTTGAGTGAAAATATGTGCTGTTTTCAGATTTGAGCATGATTTCTATATCTGTTTCAGAACTGATTTGAATTCAGTTTTGTATTTGAACAATTCTTGATCTGTTCTGAAAATGATTTTTGAGCTGTAATCTGAAGATATATTTCTGAAAATATGGAGCACTGCTAGTTTTGCTACAGATTTGCAGCAAGGGCATTTTGATCAGAGTGTTTGAACTTGACTTTGGTTTTTGCCATGTTTGATCTTGGCTTTAGTTTTTGCCATGTCATCTTCAGTATTTTTGCCATCTAGAACATCCGACGAAATAGAATCCAATCTTCTTTTTGCTTGCACAATTGTTCATCCGGGTGAATGTGGATATCCTGTGTGTGAATGTGAATAGCGCTGTTGACTCTGCCGGTTTAGCTACAGCACCGCTGTTTTTGCCAATCCGGTTACAGCGTTGTCGATAAATCTCCCCTGTTCATCATCCAGTTGCTTGTGGTTCTCAGAAATTGTCCAAAACATCTGAGTGCTGGTTTCTCTGAAATGGCATGACTATCAACAGTACTCTCGGTAAGAAGTATTCATCATATGAAGTATAAGTTTCATCAGCAAGTTTCAACAGGTAAAATTTGTTATCTGAATTTGTTAATTCTCCTTGATGCTTTGATACATTCATTTCTGAATTGTTTGGAATATGTTTTCAGCATGCATATATGTAGTTCAAATCTGTTTTGTAGTTCTGAAAACAGCTTTACCATGAATAGTGTTCAATTGATTTAATTCTGTTTTAGAGCTTGCTGAGTACTGTTTTTCATATTGTGATGAATTGCAATACTTCTTTGTCTCAGCAACTCATAGCTTGAACCAGAAACTTTTCTCTTGGAAGAACACATTCTAGTGAACAGCACTTAGCACCTTTATTCAGTGCATCCTCTACAGAATCTGCTTCCTGTTTGTGTGATCTGAAATTGTTTATTTCAGGTTGTCAGTTTTGCTACAATCTGTTAAAACTCTGAATATAGTGCTCTATGTGCTGAAGTTTCAGATAATTACTGTGTTGACAAGGTTTATTGTATATCTTGCTGTTCTGAAATTTGATTGTTGCTATAAATTGCAAACTGAATCAGTTTTAGATAAATTCAATTGGTTGGAGTGTTAGTTACTATTCACCATCCAAAAATTGTAATCTGAATTTGATTGATTAGAGTTGTGAATTTTCAGATTCCATATTGCTCAATATGTTCTGAGTTGGCTTGTGCTTATCTAGAGTGAATCTGAAATTGGAACTTTCAAATTGAATCAAAGTTTACAAATTCACTTTGCTGATTTTACTTTTACTATTCATCGTCTGAAAAATTCAGAAATGTTCGAATCTTGATTGTGAGTGGTTTGATTTGAGCTGTTTCACGTCTATAAACTTGAATTGATCATTTGTATGAGTGATTTGATATAGGTGTTATCTAGGATCTTGAAACGAAGCTGTTTTTGAGCTTTTGACTCTGTTTGAGCTTAATATTTGTACTGTTTGAATTGAAGCGTGAATTTGTGTTTTTAGAGGTGCATCGGGTGTTTTGATTAGGCCATCACTTCGAAATAAGTTGTCGAGGCGCCTATTCACCCCCCCCCTCTAGTCGCCATTCCGATCCCACATGTAATGAACTCAAGCACATAGAGACATATTCAGAGTGATCAGAAATTAATCATCAATTAAAACTGAAACTACTCTCAAACCTGAATAGATTCAATCAACAGGACATTTATGAATACTCATCAATCAAAAACCAGAGATAATCATACCAACTATCATCTCAGATCATCAAGAGACAACAGAAAATATGATGAGATTCTAACCGGACTGATGGCTGAGGGAAACAAGCTTCTGGAGTGCCGGCAACTCTGTAGCGAAGTCCGGCAAAACCTTCTGGTTGCTGTTCACCGTCAAACAATCACAGCAGACAAAAGTCTATCGGCAGAACTCTGTAGCGATCCGGCAAAGCTGAGAGTAGCTGTTCACGGTCAAGCATTTTCAGCAGCAAAACGCTCTCTCGGTAGAACAAGATGTGCAAGCAAAAACGAATTTGATTTCCCTCAAAATGTTCTAGACAGCTCTACTCTGATCGGCCAACCAAGGGGATATTTATCCCACCAACTCCATGTTTCTAGAAGGCCTTTTTACAAACAGCCCCCTAGAAAGACTCAATATTCAAAACTGAAAATTACAACTAGAAATACCCTATTTTACTCTAGAAAATTATAAATGACCTCTCTTTAGAATATTTTCAGAATATGTATACTCCAAAAATACTCTAAAAAGTACACACAATGACACTAAAAATTTAAACTAACACTTTGACACTATTTTATTGAAATAGTAAAAACGGTAAACGTTTCAATGGTTTTCAGCAAAAACCGACAAAGCCTTTTCAGCTCTTCGACTCGTGACACCGCTTCGTGACTCCGAGCGCCAGAAAGCCACTTCCGCTCTCGATCCCCTCGAGCTGCGTGAATGCTTGTCCTAGCCTCCCTCTCGCGAACACGGCCGACACGCCGTCGCAGTCAGCCGTCCGTCCGAGTCTCGCTCAGTCTCTTCGTGCACTCTTGATATCTTCTCCAACTTCGCCCAGCCTCCCTGATACTCGGCATTAAGCTCCCCGCTCGACCCTCGATCACCCGCCGTCGATAGTCGGTCAGCATCTCCACCCTGCACAAACAAGACAAGCCAAAACAAGAACGCGACGCACTGCGGAAACCCTTGGCAGCCACACCTTCACTCCACATCGAAACCCTCGATGCACTCCACATACTCTCGACCACTCATCCACTCAGACGCTCATCCTTGTCAATCACTCATCATCCAAATCGAAACCACCCTTGGTTTCTCAATCTCCCCCTTGATGAATGCATTGACAACCCTAAAGCAAAGACATGATGAGGTAGCAAGTTACGCGCACAAAGTGACCATAAAAACTCACAAAAGAGCAAAGCATGTCACTTGGTAAAAGATCTCGCTTGGGAAAAAACCTTATGCAAGGCAAAGCAAAAGCAAAAGCATCAAAAGTGCATCGCATCAAGCATCAAAAGCGCATCGCATCAAAAGCACATCAAAAGCATTTCAACATGAAAGCCAACTTCCCCTTAACCAAGCAATCCAAAAGTCAAAGCATCATGTAGATCATTTCTCCCCCTTTGACAATGCAAGCATCAAGGAGGTAAAAAGATGCAAAGAGGGGAATGAGGGTAAAGCAGAGATGTGAGCTTCTGAAACATGAGCAACTGCAATCACAGTACCAGCAAGTATTCGCCTTGAATAACATCTAAAAGTATTGAAAGACATCCTCATATGTATACCATCTAAACAAAAAGACATGAGCAAGGATTTTCAGTTTTTAGCAAATAAAAGCATCACCGCTCAGACTAGTATACTAGACATGTCAAGGCATGAGATGCAAAAGCCAAGAAAGCACACACTAGATAAGCGTATCCCACTCCAAGGTGCTTCAGCAAACATGATATGCAATGAATTTAAAATTTTTCATTTTTGTGCCAAGGGTTATTTGCATGTCAACCTTATGCTAACCGACCATGCTAAGCCTAGGTTGAAACCATCAGAATCTTAAAAGCAATGGTCTCGGTATACACTCAATGTCCCGGTTCATACCAAAGTGCTATGGTAAGCCGTCCAGAAAAAAGTAGTGCGACAAAGCAAACCCACCTAGATCTTTTCAAAATTCAGCACACAAAAGCATGAATAACATTCATTTTCATTTTCATTCATTTTTCATTCAATTTCATTTTCATTTTCAGACATTTTTTGAAGAACTCTTGTTGTGTATCAGCATCCAAGTAAAAAGGACCTAGCTATCAGATGTGTGAAAGACAGCAAAAGCACTCAGCCAATCCATGCTAGATCCCAGACTAAGCAGTGACCATTTTCAAATTTTCACAAATAAAAGACATGCTCATGTCAATTCCCAGAAGAATACATGCCAAGTAGTCAACAGTATTAAAGATAATAATTCAAAAGCATTACAAAGCATGTACTTGTAAAAGCAATTAATCAAATGACACAAGTCATGCAATGCTACACAACTCCCCCTCAAAACATGCTCGTATCTCTCGGATGCTTAGTGAGAGGGTGAGATAAAAATTGCTTTGGAATCCAATAGCGCAAAACACGAGATCCAGGCAAAGTAGAAGACTGACCATACACAGGAGATAAACCATGATAAAAAGTGTGAGGTCTAGCAATAAAGCGCGAACCTGGAAATCGACGAGGTCTCCCAACATGTCGAGCATCAAAGCCTCTTACACGTGGTCTATCACCATATGAAGAATGGTGTACACCACGAGGGGCAAAATCACTCTCATGACTCCCTAAGTAGAGAAGTAAAATCTCGAGTACTCAGCGTTGGGTTTAGAGATAAGATGCTTAGGTATCCAGCGCTGAACGACCTGAGAAGTAGATAAAGCAGGAGACTGTGTGTGATGAGAATCATACTGCAGCTGAGGTCTCCTAAAATAATTAGGACCAAAATGCCTACGTGGTCTATCATCATACGAGGTACGATATACACCACGATGAACATAGACACTCATATAATTGTAAGGAGCCTCAGAATCAGGATGAGAATGAAAAGAAGACTCATGCATACCCAAAGATGGGTAGTGCATGTCCTGAAAACTCATAGCAAAAACCGTCGCTCATCCCTGATACGACGAAAGCAAAACCCAACCAAATGACCCACCCGATGACAATAAGAACAGTGATACATTTTCTTGGGTGTGTGGGTATGGGTCTCAGGCGCAAATCTCACAGTTTTCTTGGGTTTTGGCTGAGGAGGTTCATCTAATGCACGAAGAGCTTTCTTTGTTGGTTGGGTAGGATTCTTGGCTTTTTGATCGGTGTCTAACTGGGCTCTCTCTTTCTCAAGGGTAGTGGGAGGAGTGAACACAATTTTGCTCAAAGTATCTGGAGTGGTTCTCTCAAAACCCATCCCGAGAGCTAACCCTACCCTGTCAGCACACATTTTGGTTTTAGCCAAAAACAGGTCCATCCTACCCTTTCCTTCCGTGCATTTTTCCACTACGGATAGAAGATAGTCATTCTCACATTTCAATTTCTCTCCTTGCTCTCTAGCAAAGCTGAGTTGGTCCTTCAGGGTGATGTAGGTGGGACAAGCCGGCTGCACATCCTTAGAACACTCAGCACTCTCCAATCTAGCCTTAAGCTCATCGATATGTTTGTCTCTCAGACTAACACTCACAATCAAAAGGGTGCAGTTCAAGCATTCATCGATGGCATCAGGTCTAGACTCCACTACCATTAGTTGCTTCTGAACATTTTCAAGATTTTCAATGTTTTTAGTATGAATCAAATGCAACTGAGAAAGTTTATCCATCAAAATAAGACATGACTCACAATCAGCAGTTTCAGATTTAGATTTCAATAAAGCAAGTTCAATAGACAGCTATTCAATTTTAAGCTTTTGTTCTTTTCTTTCTTTAGCAGCAAGTTTGAGTAGTCTATCTTGAGAAATCATAGCATCATGTAATTCATCGTTTTGCACAAGTAATTGATCAAGATATAGACTGACCTCAGATATGTCGGGTTCATCGCTGCTTTGCTTGCAGTTGGCCATGAAGTAGAGGCTGTTGAAGTCCTTCATCTTTTCTTTCTTCTCGTCTGGTTCATCTTCATCAGAACTAGGATCTTCGCTCGAGGTGTTGTCGATGTCGCTAAGTGCTGCCACGAAAGCCCGAGCCATTTTTTTCGCCACCTTTCCTCTTTTGCCTTTGTAGAACAGTTTTCTATCTTTTTTCTGATACTTTTGTTCACGTTCATTTGTGTCTTTTAGTTTTGGGAAGTTGGCTTTAATGTGATTTAGATCTCCACACTCGAAACACCCTCGAGAGCCTCCTCTCCTCTGGTCTCTTCTATCATTATAGAATCGAGTGAACTTTTTGACTATGAGAGCAAGCTCTTCATCCTCTAATGTGTCCACTTCCTCCTTTGTGATAGAGACTAAAGAAGACAAGGCAAATCCCCTAGAAAAAGCACACACACTAGACATGCTACCTCCAGATAAGGTGCCACTGTCGGAACCGGAAACTAGTGCCATGGATTGTGGCAAAGATCTCCCAATCCCAGAACAAGATGCATTGGCGATCTAGGTGGACTTAAGCTTACTGAAAAGTTCATCGCATGTCAAAGTATTAAAGCTCGCAGATTCTTCAATGCTTGAGATCTTAACTTCCCATATGCTACGATCCAGAGCATAGAGAAGTTTGATCGCACAGTTATGATCGGAGTAAGTTAGCGTCCCAGTGGATCGCAAGTTACTAACAATGCCATCAAAGCGAGCAAACAAAGCATCAACAGATTCGCCATGGCCCTGCACGAACATTTGGTATTCTTGATTATACGTGCTCTACCTCCTAGCATTAATCTTTGATGTTCCCTCATGAAAAATACTCAATGTCGACCAAATCTCTCGAGCAGTACGAAGGTGCTGAACCCTGTCGAACTCGTTGCGACTCAGACTGATAAAAATAATGTTTCTAGCCTTGCTATTACATTCATATTGAGCTTTCTCAGTCTCTGAGGTACGAGTTTCAGGGATCGTATACTGGGATGCAATAATGTCCCATATCGCACTTCCTTGACTAAGCAAATAGGCCTCCATGCACACCTTCCAATAGGCATAGTCTCAACCATCAAACATTGGGATCTTGGTGTTCCTTTCCATGTCGCCAAAACAAGGATCACAACCAGTTAGGGTCAACTCGTGATCAAACCGGCTCTGATACCTATTGTGGGATCGGAATGGTGACTAGAGGGGAATGAATAGGCGCCTCGATACTTCTTTTGAAGTGATGGCCTAATCAAATCACCCAACGCACCTCTAAAAACACAAATCCACGTTTCAATTCAAACAGTACAAAAGTTGAGCTCAAACAGATTCAAACGCCCAAAAATAGCTTTGATTCAAGCTTCTAGACAACACCTGTCAGAAATACTCACTCTGGAGATCAATTTCAAGTGTAGACAGTAAATCAGAACGTTTTTACTCAATCACAATTAGATTCATTCACTTCTGAAATTTTTCGTATTAAGAATAGTAAAAATACCTTCAAGAATGAGCATATGTCATTCTTTAATTTCAGATTGCAACTTTCAAACTCAATTTAGTGTCTAAACAGCATACCAAGATTCACAGCTTGCCAATCTAGCAGAAATCAGAAATGCTAAACAGATAAACTACAATTTCAGACTTTGTGTGAAGTATTCACGATTTTTCCGGACAATGAACAATATTGGTACCTTCAATAGCATGCATGTATCACTTTTAGTTCAATTGCAAGTTTCAACTTCAAACTTATTTTAGTGCAGCACAACTAAATTCAGACTTTGTCAAAAAAAACTAGAACTGAAAATATGCAACTCAGCACAAACAAATTCAGGTATTTTGAAGATTGCTCTCCATGGCACACTATTACAGTTCTGAAAATATTTACTGAAACAGTTACCAAATGTAAACAGCTACTGGTTCAGATTAGTTGACTGTAATTCAAAACAGACCACAAACTTGAAACTGAATATTCTACAAGTAAATCAATAGAATCAGAATCTCTGAAAATTATATTCAACTGCAGTTACTGTAGAATATACGACAATAGGAAATAAATCACTTTAGCACATGAATTCACTTCAACAGATCATTTCAAACCTTCTGTTTTAAACCTAGGTTCAGAGAAACACTTTGTTTTTCAACTCTGTTTTGAATTCAGAAAATTTGATACTGAAACTCAAGAGTTCCTGCTCTTTCAGACCATATACAAATCAGGGAAAAAACCTTCAGAACAGAAACAGTTCTTTTCAGCAAAACTTCTCAAACAAATTCAGGCTTGCAGACTTATATTAGACTTTATAACATTGAACAAAAACACAATCAGATCAAGTGCTGAACATGAAGTATACTTTCCAGAAAACTCAATTCATGAATCTGATTAACACTAACCAAGATATGCACTCAGATTCTGAAAAACTATCCTCACCAGATTGGTTGATATCAGCAAACAACTTGAGTACTCAATCAGCAACAATAGAATGGAAATTTAAATTGATTCAGCTACTTGCAACAAAAGATATGTACTGAACTATCATGAACCAAACCTGATTCTGAACCAACAAAACTTAGAAAGGCATCAAAACATTTTAAGACATCAAGATGCAAGCAGTAGTCAGATTGGTTTTCAGATTTGAAACAAATTCTGTACACTATTCATGATACGGTTTGTTTCAAGAGAATAAAATTCCTGGTTCTGAATTTATGTAATCCAAAATGCTGAGCAACAATTAAAACCCTACAATTCATGCAACAGATCAGAGCCAACATTCAGAATTAAACAGAGCTTATCACATCACATGAATACTCAATTCAAAATGTCTCAAACACCCAAAACTTAGATCAGTTCTGAACCAGAGAAGAGGTTGTCTAACAAAATCAGAAAAAAATGATTACACTGATTCAATTACGTTTGATCTAACAACTTGAAGTGATCTCAAATCATCATTCATATAAATCACTTTAGATTGACTGTTATCCACGCATGTTCACTTGACAACATCCTTATGTAATGAGAAACCAGGGGTGGTTTCGGTCTAAATGATGAGCGATTGACAACGACGAACGTCTGAGTGAAGTTGGCTGAGAGCTGGTGAATTGCATCGAGGGTGTCGATGCGGGTTGATTGTCTGGCTGCCGAGGGGTTCGGCAGTGTACATCGAGGGTATCGATGTGGTGTGAAAGGGTTGGCTGCCGAGGGGTTCGGCAGTGCATCGCGTTGTGTCATGTCCTTGTTTTGGCTGCTTGTCGTGTTTGTGCAGGGTGGAGATGCTAACAGATTGTCGACGGCGGGTGAACGAGGGTCGAGCGCGGAGCCGATGCCGAGGATCAAGGAGGCTGGGCGAAGTTTGGGTAGATCTCCAGGATGCGCGAAGAGACGGAGCAAGACTTAGACGGACAGCGGACGGACGGACGGATGGCTGCCTGCGACGACGTGTCGGTCGTGTTCACGAGAGGGAGGCCAGGACAAGCATTCGCGCGGCTCGAGGGGATCGAGAGCGGAAAGTGGCTTGCTGGCGTTCGGAGTCGTGAAGCGGTGTCATGGGTCGAGAAGCTGAAAAGGCTTTGTCGGTTTTTGCTGAAAACCGTCGTATCATCTGTCGCATTTACTATTTCAATAAAATAGTGTCGAAATGTTAGTTTAAATTTTAGCGTCATTAGTGTATACTTTTTAGTGTATTTTTAGAATGTATATTCTGAAAATATATTAAAAAGGAGTCAAATGTAATTTTTCTATTTTAGTTTTCAGTTTTGCTATTAGATAAAATCTAGGGGGCTGTTTGTAATTTTGGCCTTCTAGAAGCTTGGAGTGGTTGGGATAAATATCCCATGGGGGCTGTGCTGGCTAAACAACCGTGAGAGACATCCAGAATGATCTACAAATCAAATTTGTATCTTGCTTCTTGAAAGCTTTGCTCAGCCGAGAGAATATTTTCAAATTGATTACTCGTGAAAATGAACAGCATATACTGATTTTTGCCGGAAGTGCCGATGCCAACAATGAAGCGCTACAGCAGTGATTCTCTCCCAGGCGCTAGAGGTAATCTCACTGGATGCGATTTTGAGAGCCCTTTATTTTGTGTTTTTGATACAGAACTCGATATGGAAGTCTATACATGATTTGTTGTACAAGTTTTGAATGTTCCATTTTCGAAACTTGCATCTAGTTTCGGAGAGTCTGCATATTTCTTTTGTTGATTCCAAGTGATGCATCTGGGTCTGTTTTTCTGGCAGAAATGTTTCTCTCTGTAGTGCTGAAATCTGTTTATAAGGAGGTTGAATCAGTTTGAATCAGATTGTCATGTGATTAGTTGAATATGGTTTCAAATTTGAAATAGTTTTAAGTTATTTGAAGTGGAGAATAGCTGAAATTTTCAGATCTAAATTTGAGTGAAAATATGTGCTGTTTTCAGATTTGAGCATGATTTCTATATCTGTTTCAGAACTGATTTGAATTCAGTTTTGTATTTGAACAATTCTTGATCTGTTCTGAAAATGATTTTTGAGCTGTAATCTGAAGATATATTTCTGAAAATATGGAGCACTGCTAGTTTTGCTACAGATTTGCAGCAAGGGCATTTTGATCAGAGTGTTTGAACTTGACTTTGGTTTTTGCCATGTTTGATCTTGGCTTTAGTTTTTGCCATGTCATCTTCAGTATTTTTGCCATCTAGAACATCCGACGAAATAGAATCCAATCTTCTTTTTGCTTGCACAATTGTTCATCCGGGTGAATGTGGATATCCTGTGTGTGAATGTGAATAGCGCTGTTGACTCTGCCGGTTTAGCTACAGCACCGCTGTTTTTGCCAATCCGGTTACAGCGTTGTCGATAAATCTCCCCTGTTCATCATCCAGTTGCTTGTGGTTCTCAGAAATTGTCCAAAACATCTGAGTGCTGGTTTCTCTGAAATGGCATGACTATCAACAGTACTCTCGGTAAGAAGTATTCATCATATGAAGTATAAGTTTCATCAGCAAGTTTCAACAGGTAAAATTTGTTATCTGAATTTGTTAATTCTCCTTGATGCTTTGATACATTCATTTCTGAATTGTTTGGAATATGTTTTCAGCATGCATATATGTAGTTCAAATCTGTTTTGTAGTTCTGAAAACAGCTTTACCATGAATAGTGTTCAATTGATTTAATTCTGTTTTAGAGCTTGCTGAGTACTGTTTTTCATATTGTGATGAATTGCAATACTTCTTTGTCTCAGCAACTCATAGCTTGAACCAGAAACTTTTCTCTTGGAAGAACACATTCTAGTGAACAGCACTTAGCACCTTTATTCAGTGCATCCTCTACAGAATCTGCTTCCTGTTTGTGTGATCTGAAATTGTTTATTTCAGGTTGTCAGTTTTGCTACAATCTGTTAAAACTCTGAATATAGTGCTCTATGTGCTGAAGTTTCAGATAATTACTGTGTTGACAAGGTTTATTGTATATCTTGCTGTTCTGAAATTTGATTGTTGCTATAAATTGCAAACTGAATCAGTTTTAGATAAATTCAATTGGTTGGAGTGTTAGTTACTATTCACCATCCAAAAATTGTAATCTGAATTTGATTGATTAGAGTTGTGAATTTTCAGATTCCATATTGCTCAATATGTTCTGAGTTGGCTTGTGCTTATCTAGAGTGAATCTGAAATTGGAACTTTCAAATTGAATCAAAGTTTACAAATTCACTTTGCTGATTTTACTTTTACTATTCATCGTCTGAAAAATTCAGAAATGTTCGAATCTTGATTGTGAGTGGTTTGATTTGAGCTGTTTCACGTCTATAAACTTGAATTGATCATTTGTATGAGTGATTTGATATAGGTGTTATCTAGGATCTTGAAACGAAGCTGTTTTTGAGCTTTTGACTCTGTTTGAGCTTAATATTTGTACTGTTTGAATTGAAGCGTGAATTTGTGTTTTTAGAGGTGCATCGGGTGTTTTGATTAGGCCATCACTTCGAAATAAGTTGTCGAGGCGCCTATTCACCCCCCCCCCCTCTAGTCGCCATTCCGATCCCACATGTAATGAACTCAAGCACATAGAGACATATTCAGAGTGATCAGAAATTAATCATCAATTAAAACTGAAACTACTCTCAAACCTGAATAGATTCAATCAACAGGACATTTATGAATACTCATCAATCAAAAACCAGAGATAATCATACCAACTATCATCTCAGATCATCAAGAGACAACAGAAATATGATGAGATTCTAACCGGGACTGATGGCTGAGGGAAACAAGCTTCTGGAGTGCCGGCAACTCTGTAGCGAAGTCCGGCAAAACCTTCTGGTTGCTGTTCACCGTCAAACAATCACAGCAGACAAAAGTCTATCGGCAGAACTCTGTAGCGATCCGGCAAAGCTGAGAGTAGCTGTTCACGGTCAAGCATTTTCAGCAGCAAAACGCTCTCTCGGTAGAACAAGATGTGCAAGCAAAAACGAATTTGATTTCCCTCAAAATGTTCTAGACAGCTCTACTCTGATCGGCCAACCAAGGGGATATTTATCCCACCAACTCCATGTTTCTAGAAGGCCTTTTTACAAACAGCCCCCTAGAAAGACTCAATATTCAAAACTGAAAATTACAACTAGAAATACCCTATTTTACTCTAGAAAATTATAAATGACCTCTCTTTAGAATATTTTCAGAATATGTATACTCCAAAAATACTCTAAAAAGTACACACAATGACACTAAAAATTTAAACTAACACTTTGACACTATTTTATTGAAATAGTAAAAACGGTAAACGTTTCAATGGTTTTCAGCAAAAACCGACAAAGCCTTTTCAGCTCTTC
This sequence comes from Zizania palustris, assembly GCA_019279435.1. Lineage (NCBI taxonomy): Eukaryota > Viridiplantae > Streptophyta > Magnoliopsida > Poales > Poaceae > Zizania > Zizania palustris. Next base: position 35,218 of record JAAALK010000030.1, on the reverse strand, counting down.
GACTCGTGACACCGCTTCGTGACTCCGAGCGCCAGAAAGCCACTTCCGCTCTCGATCCCCTCGAGCTGCGTGAATGCTTGTCCTAGCCTCCCTCTCGCGAACACGGCCGACACGCCGTCGCAGTCAGCCGTCCGTCCGAGTCTCGCTCAGTCTCTTCGTGCACTCTTGATATCTTCTCCAACTTCGCCCAGCCTCCCTGATACTCGGCATTAAGCTCCCCGCTCGACCCTCGATCACCCGCCGTCGATAGTCGGTCAGCATCTCCACCCTGCACAAACAAGACAAGCCAAAACAAGAACGCGACGCACTGCGGAAACCCTTGGCAGCCACACCTTCACTCCACATCGAAACCCTCGATGCACTCCACATACTCTCGACCACTCATCCACTCAGACGCTCATCCTTGTCAATCACTCATCATCCAAATCGAAACCACCCTTGGTTTCTCAATCTCCCCCTTGATGAATGCATTGACAACCCTAAAGCAAAGACATGATGAGGTAGCAAGTTACGCGCACAAAGTGACCATAAAAACTCACAAAAGAGCAAAGCATGTCACTTGGTAAAAGATCTCGCTTGGGAAAAAACCTTATGCAAGGCAAAGCAAAAGCAAAAGCATCAAAAGTGCATCGCATCAAGCATCAAAAGCGCATCGCATCAAAAGCACATCAAAAGCATTTCAACATGAAAGCCAACTTCCCCTTAACCAAGCAATCCAAAAGTCAAAGCATCATGTAGATCATTTCTCCCCCTTTGACAATGCAAGCATCAAGGAGGTAAAAAGATGCAAAGAGGGGAATGAGGGTAAAGCAGAGATGTGAGCTTCTGAAACATGAGCAACTGCAATCACAGTACCAGCAAGTATTCGCCTTGAATAACATCTAAAAGTATTGAAAGACATCCTCATATGTATACCATCTAAACAAAAAGACATGAGCAAGGATTTTCAGTTTTTAGCAAATAAAAGCATCACCGCTCAGACTAGTATACTAGACATGTCAAGGCATGAGATGCAAAAGCCAAGAAAGCACACACTAGATAAGCGTATCCCACTCCAAGGTGCTTCAGCAAACATGATATGCAATGAATTTAAAATTTTTCATTTTTGTGCCAAGGGTTATTTGCATGTCAACCTTATGCTAACCGACCATGCTAAGCCTAGGTTGAAACCATCAGAATCTTAAAAGCAATGGTCTCGGTATACACTCAATGTCCCGGTTCATACCAAAGTGCTATGGTAAGCCGTCCAGAAAAAAGTAGTGCGACAAAGCAAACCCACCTAGATCTTTTCAAAATTCAGCACACAAAAGCATGAATAACATTCATTTTCATTTTCATTCATTTTTCATTCAATTTCATTTTCATTTTCAGACATTTTTGAAGAACTCTTGTTGTGTATCAGCATCCAAGTAAAAAGGACCTAGCTATCAGATGTGTGAAAGACAGCAAAAGCACTCAGCCAATCCATGCTAGATCCCAGACTAAGCAGTGACCATTTTCAAATTTTCACAAATAAAAGACATGCTCATGTCAATTCCCAGAAGAATACATGCCAAGTAGTCAACAGTATTAAAGATAATAATTCAAAAGCATTACAAAGCATGTACTTGTAAAAGCAATTAATCAAATGACACAAGTCATGCAATGCTACACAACTCCCCCTCAAAACATGCTCGTATCTCTCGGATGCTTAGTGAGAGGGTGAGATAAAAATTGCTTTGGAATCCAATAGCGCAAAACACGAGATCCAGGCAAAGTAGAAGACTGACCATACACAGGAGATAAACCATGATAAAAAGTGTGAGGTCTAGCAATAAAGCGCGAACCTGGAAATCGACGAGGTCTCCCAACATGTCGAGCATCAAAGCCTCTTACACGTGGTCTATCACCATATGAAGAATGGTGTACACCACGAGGGGCAAAATCACTCTCATGACTCCCTAAGTAGAGAAGTAAAATCTCGAGTACTCAGCGTTGGGTTTAGAGATAAGATGCTTAGGTATCCAGCGCTGAACGACCTGAGAAGTAGATAAAGCAGGAGACTGTGTGTGATGAGAATCATACTGCAGCTGAGGTCTCCTAAAATAATTAGGACCAAAATGCCTACGTGGTCTATCATCATACGAGGTACGATATACACCACGATGAACATAGACACTCATATAATTGTAAGGAGCCTCAGAATCAGGATGAGAATGAAAAGAAGACTCATGCATACCCAAAGATGGGTAGTGCATGTCCTGAAAACTCATAGCAAAAACCGTCGCTCATCCCTGATACGACGAAAGCAAAACCCAACCAAATGACCCACCCGATGACAATAAGAACAGTGATACATTTTCTTGGGTGTGTGGGTATGGGTCTCAGGCGCAAATCTCACAGTTTTCTTGGGTTTTGGCTGAGGAGGTTCATCTAATGCACGAAGAGCTTTCTTTGTTGGTTGGGTAGGATTCTTGGCTTTTTGATCGGTGTCTAACTGGGCTCTCTCTTTCTCAAGGGTAGTGGGAGGAGTGAACACAATTTTGCTCAAAGTATCTGGAGTGGTTCTCTCAAAACCCATCCCGAGAGCTAACCCTACCCTGTCAGCACACATTTTGGTTTTAGCCAAAAACAGGTCCATCCTACCCTTTCCTTCCGTGCATTTTTCCACTACGGATAGAAGATAGTCATTCTCACATTTCAATTTCTCTCCTTGCTCTCTAGCAAAGCTGAGTTGGTCCTTCAGGGTGATGTAGGTGGGACAAGCCGGCTGCACATCCTTAGAACACTCAGCACTCTCCAATCTAGCCTTAAGCTCATCGATATGTTTGTCTCTCAGACTAACACTCACAATCAAAAGGGTGCAGTTCAAGCATTCATCGATGGCATCAGGTCTAGACTCCACTACCATTAGTTGCTTCTGAACATTTTCAAGATTTTCAATGTTTTTAGTATGAATCAAATGCAACTGAGAAAGTTTATCCATCAAAATAAGACATGACTCACAATCAGCAGTTTCAGATTTAGATTTCAATAAAGCAAGTTCAATAGACAGCTATTCAATTTTAAGCTTTTGTTCTTTTCTTTCTTTAGCAGCAAGTTTGAGTAGTCTATCTTGAGAAATCATAGCATCATGTAATTCATCGTTTTGCACAAGTAATTGATCAAGATATAGACTGACCTCAGATATGTCGGGTTCATCGCTGCTTTGCTTGCAGTTGGCCATGAAGTAGAGGCTGTTGAAGTCCTTCATCTTTTCTTTCTTCTCGTCTGGTTCATCTTCATCAGAACTAGGATCTTCGCTCGAGGTGTTGTCGATGTCGCTAAGTGCTGCCACGAAAGCCCGAGCCATTTTTTTCGCCACCTTTCCTCTTTTGCCTTTGTAGAAACAGTTTTCTATCTTTTTTCTGATACTTTTGTTCACGTTCATTTGTGTCTTTTAGTTTTGGGAAGTTGGCTTTAATGTGATTTAGATCTCCACACTCGAAACACCCTCGAGAGCCTCCTCTCCTCTGGTCTCTTCTATCATTATAGAATCGAGTGAACTTTTGACTATGAGAGCAAGCTCTTCATCCTCTAATGTGTCCACTTCCTCCTTTGTGATAGAGACTAAAGAAGACAAGGCAAATCCCCTAGAAAAAGCACACACACTAGACATGCTACCTCCAGATAAGGTGCCACTGTCGGAACCGGAAACTAGTGCCATGGATTGTGGCAAAGATCTCCCAATCCCAGAACAAGATGCATTGGCGATCTAGGTGGACTTAAGCTTACTGAAAAGTTCATCGCATGTCAAAGTATTAAAGCTCGCAGATTCTTCAATGCTTGAGATCTTAACTTCCCATATCTACGATCCAGAGCATAGAGAAGTTTGATCGCACAGTTATGATCGGAGTAAGTTAGCGTCCCAGTGGATCGCAAGTTACTAACAATGCCATCAAAGCGAGCAAACAAAGCATCAACAGATTCGCCATGGCCCTGCACGAACATTTGGTATTCTTGATTATACGTGCTCTACCTCCTAGCATTAATCTTGATGTTCCCTCATGAAAAATACTCAATGTCGACCAAATCTCTCGAGCAGTACGAAGGTGCTGAACCCTGTCGAACTCGTTGCGACTCAGACTGATAAAAATAATGTTTCTAGCCTTGCTATTACATTCATATTGAGCTTTCTCAGTCTCTGAGGTACGAGTTTCAGGGATCGTATACTGGGATGCAATAATGTCCCATATCGCACTTCCTTGACTAAGCAAATAGGCCTCCATGCACACCTTCCAATAGGCATAGTCTCAACCATCAAACATTGGGATCTTGGTGTTCCTTTCCATGTCGCCAAAACAAGGATCACAACCAGTTAGGGTCAACTCGTGATCAAACCGGCTCTGATACCTATTGTGGGATCGGAATGGTGACTAGAGGGGAATGAATAGGCGCCCTCGATACTTTCTTTGAAGTGATGGCCTAATCAAATCACCCAACGCACCTCTAAAAACACAAATCCACGTTTCAATTCAAACAGTACAAAAGTTGAGCTCAAACAGATTCAAACGCCCAAAAATAGCTTTGATTCAAGCTTCTAGACAACACCTGTCAGAAATACTCACTCTGGAGATCAATTTCAAGTGTAGACAGTAAATCAGAACGTTTTTACTCAATCACAATTAGATTCATTCACTTCTGAAATTTTTCGTATTAAGAATAGTAAAAATACCTTCAAGAATGAGCATATGTCATTCTTTAATTTCAGATTGCAACTTTCAAACTCAATTTAGTGTCTAAACAGCATACCAAGATTCACAGCTTGCCAATCTAGCAGAAATCAGAAATGCTAAACAGATAAACTACAATTTCAGACTTTGTGTGAAGTATTCACGATTTTTCCGGACAATGAACAATATTGGTACCTTCAATAGCATGCATGTATCACTTTTAGTTCAATTGCAAGTTTCAACTTCAAACTTATTTTAGTGCAGCACAACTAAATTCAGACTTTGTCAAAAAAAAACTAGAACTGAAAATATGCAACTCAGCACAAACAAATTCAGGTATTTTGAAGATTGCTCTCCATGGCACACTATTACAGTTCTGAAAATATTTACTGAAACAGTTACCAATGTAAACAGCTACTGGTTCAGATTAGTTGACTGTAATTCAAAACAGACCACAAAACTTGAAACTGAATATTCTACAAGTAAATCAATAGAATCAGAATCTCTGAAAATTATATTCAACTGCAGTTACTGTAGAATATACGACAATAGGAAATAATCACTTTAGCACATGAATTCACTTCAACAGATCATTTCAAACCTTCTGTTTTAAACCTAGGTTCAGAGAAACACTTTGTTTTTCAACTCTGTTTTGAATTCAGAAAATTTGATACTGAAACTCAAGAGTTCCTGCTCTTTCAGACCATATACAAATCAGGGAAAAAACCTTCAGAACAGAAACAGTTCTTTTCAGCAAAACTTCTCAAACAAATTCAGGCTTGCAGACTTATATTAGACTTTATAACATTGAACAAAAACACAATCAGATCAAGTGCTGAACATGAAGTATACTTTCCAGAAAACTCAATTCATGAATCTGATTAACACTAACCAAGATATGCACTCAGATTCTGAAAAACTATCCTCACCAGATTGGTTGATATCAGCAAACAACTTGAGTACTCAATCAGCAACAATAGAATGGAAATTTAAATTGATTCAGCTACTTGCAACAAAAGATATGTACTGAACTATCATGAACCAAACCTGATTCTGAACCAACAAAACTTAGAAAGGCATCAAAACATTTTAAGACATCAAGATGCAAGCAGTAGTCAGATTGGTTTTCAGATTTGAAACAAATTCTGTACACTATTCATGATACGGTTTGTTTCAAGAGAATAAAATTCCTGGTTCTGAATTTATGTAATCCAAAATGCTGAGCAACAATTAAAACCCTACAATTCATGCACAGATCAGAGCCAACATTCAGAATTAACAGAGCTATCACATCACATGAATACTCAATTCAAAATGTCTCAAACACCCAAAACTTAGATCAGTTCTGAACCAGAGAAGAGGTTGTCTAACAAATCAGAAAAAAATGATTACACTGATTCAATTACGTTTGATCTAACAACTTGAAGTGATCTCAAATCATCATTCATATAAATCACTTTAGATTGACTGTTATCCACGCATGTTCACTTGACAACATCCTTATGTAATGAGAACCAGGGGTGGTTTCGGTCTAAATGATGAGCGATTGACAACGACGAACGTCTGAGTGAAGTTGGCTGAGAGCTGGTGAATTGCATCGAGGGTGTCGATGCGGGTTGATTGTCTGGCTGCCGAGGGTTCGGCAGTGTACATCGAGGGTATCGATGTGGTGTGAAAGGGTTGGCTGCCGAGGGGTTCGGCAGTGCATCGCGTTGTGTCATGTCCTTGTTTTGGCTGCTTGTCGTGTTTGTGCAGGGTGGAGATGCTAACAGATTGTCGACGGCGGGTGAACGAGGGTCGAGCGCGGAGCCGATGCCGAGGATCAAGGAGGCTGGGCGAAGTTTGGGTAGATCTCCAGGATGCGCGAAGAGACGGAGCAAGACTTAGACGGACAGCGGACGGACGGACGGATGGCTGCCTGCGACGACGTGTCGGTCGTGTTCACGAGAGGGAGGCCAGGACAAGCCTTCGCGCGGCTCGAGGGGATCGAGAGCGGAAAGTGGCTTGCTGGCGTTCGGAGTCGTGAAGCGGTGTCATGGGTCGAGAAGCTGAAAAGGCTTTGTCGGTTTTTGCTGAAAACCGTCGTATCATCTGTCGCATTTACTATTTCAATAAAATAGTGTCGAAATGTTAGTTTAAATTTTAGCGTCATTAGTGTATACTTTTTAGTGTATTTTTAGAATGTATATTCTGAAAATATATTAAAAGGAGTCAAATGTAATTTTTCTATTTTTAGTTTTCAGTTTTGCTATTAGATAAAATCTAGGGGGCTGTTTGTAATTTTGGCCTTCTAGAAGCTTGGAGTGGTTGGGATAAATATCCCATGGGGGCTGTGCTGGCTAAACAACCGTGAGAGACATCCAGAATGATCTACAAATCAAATTTGTATCTTGCTTCTTGAAAGCTTTGCTCAGCCGAGAGAATATTTTCAAATTGATTACTCGTGAAAATGAACAGCATATACTGATTTTGCCGGAAGTGCCGATGCCAACAATGAAGCGCTACAGCAGTGATTCTCTCCCAGGCGCTAGAGGTAAATCTCACTGGATGCGATTTTGAGAGCCCTTTATTTTGTGTTTTTGATACAGAACTCGATATGGAAGTCTATACATGATTTGTTGTACAAGTTTTGAATGTTCCATTTTCGAAACTTGCATCTAGTTTCGGAGAGTCTGCATATTTCTTTTGTTGATTCCAAGTGATGCATCTGGGTCTGTTTTTCTGGCAGAAATGTTTCTCTCTGTAGTGCTGAAATCTGTTTATAAGGAGGTTGAATCAGTTTGAATCAGATTGTCATGTGATTAGTTGAATATGGTTTCAAATTTGAAATAGTTTTTAAGTTATTTGAAGTGGAGAATAGCTGAAATTTTCAGATCTAAATTTGAGTGAAAATATGTGCTGTTTTCAGATTTGAGCATGATTTCTATATCTGTTTCAGAACTGATTTGAATTCAGTTTTGTATTTGAACAATTCTTGATCTGTTCTGAAAATGATTTTTGAGCTGTAATCTGAAGATATATTTCTGAAAATATGGAGCACTGCTAGTTTTGCTACAGATTTGCAGCAAGGGCATTTTGATCAGAGTGTTTGAACTTGACTTTGGTTTTGCCATGTTTGATCTTGGCTTTAGTTTTTGCCATGTCATCTTCAGTATTTTTGCCATCTAGAACATCCGACGAAATAGAATCCAATCTTCTTTTTGCTTGCACAATTGTTCATCCGGGTGAATGTGGATATCCTGTGTGTGAATGTGAATAGCGCTGTTGACTCTGCCGGTTTAGCTACAGCACCGCTGTTTTTGCCAATCCGGTTACAGCGTTGTCGATAAATCTCCCCTGTTCATCATCCAGTTGCTTGTGGTTCTCAGAAATTGTCCAAAACATCTGAGTGCTGGTTTCTCTGAAATGGCATGACTATCAACAGTACTCTCGGTAAGAAGTATTCATCATATGAAGTATAAGTTTCATCAGCAAGTTTCAACAGGTAAAATTTGTTATCTGAATTTGTTAATTCTCCTTGATGCTTTGATACATTCATTTCTGAATTGTTTGGAATATGTTTTCAGCATGCATATATGTAGTTCAAATCTGTTTTGTAGTTCTGAAAACAGCTTTACCATGAATAGTGTTCAATTGATTTAATTCTGTTTTAGAGCTTGCTGAGTACTGTTTTTCATATTGTGATGAATTGCAATACTTCTTTGTCTCAGCAACTCATAGCTTGAACCAGAAACTTTTCTCTTGGAAGAACACATTCTAGTGAACAGCACTTAGCACCTTTATTCAGTGCATCCTCTACAGAATCTGCTTCCTGTTTGTGTGATCTGAAATTGTTTATTTCAGGTTGTCAGTTTTGCTACAATCTGTTAAAACTCTGAATATAGTGCTCTATGTGCTGAAGTTTCAGATAATTACTGTGTTGACAAGGTTTATTGTATATCTTGCTGTTCTGAAATTTGATTGTTGCTATAAATTGCAAACTGAATCAGTTTTAGATAAATTCAATTGGTTGGAGTGTTAGTTACTATTCACCATCCAAAAATTGTAATCTGAATTTGATTGATTAGAGTTGTGAATTTTCAGATTCCATATTGCTCAATATGTTCTGAGTTGGCTTGTGCTTATCTAGAGTGAATCTGAAATTGGAACTTTCAAATTGAATCAAAGTTTACAAATTCACTTTGCTGATTTTACTTTTACTATTCATCGTCTGAAAAATTCAGAAATGTTCGAATCTTGATTGTGAGTGGTTTGATTTGAGCTGTTTCACGTCTATAAACTTGAATTGATCATTTGTATGAGTGATTTGATATAGGTGTTATCTAGGATCTTGAAACGAAGCTGTTTTTGAGCTTTTGACTCTGTTTGAGCTTAATATTTGTACTGTTTGAATTGAAGCGTGAATTTGTGTTTTTAGAGGTGCATCGGGTGTTTTGATTAGGCCATCACTTCGAAATAAGTTGTCGAGGCGCCTATTCACCCCCCCCCCCTCTAGTCGCCATTCCGATCCCACATGTAATGAACTCAAGCACATAGAGACATATTCAGAGTGATCAGAAATTAATCATCAATTAAAACTGAAACTACTCTCAAACCTGAATAGATTCAATCAACAGGACATTTATGAATACTCATCAATCAAAAACCAGAGATAATCATACCAACTATCATCTCAGATCATCAAGAGACAACAGAAAATATGATGAGATTCTAACCGGACTGATGGCTGAGGGAAACAAGCTTCTGGAGTGCCGGCAACTCTGTAGCGAAGTCCGGCAAAACCTTCTGGTTGCTGTTCACCGTCAAACAATCACAGCAGACAAAAGTCTATCGGCAGAACTCTGTAGCGATCCGGCAAAGCTGAGAGTAGCTGTTCACGGTCAAGCATTTTCAGCAGCAAAACGCTCTCTCGGTAGAACAAGATGTGCAAGCAAAAACGAATTTGATTTCCCTCAAAATGTTCTAGACAGCTCTACTCTGATCGGCCAACCAAGGGGATATTTATCCCACCAACTCCATGTTTCTAGAAGGCCTTTTTACAAACAGCCCCCTAGAAAGACTCAATATTCAAAACTGAAAATTACAACTAGAAATACCCTATTTTACTCTAGAAAATTATAAATGACCTCTCTTTAGAATATTTTCAGAATATGTATACTCCAAAAATACTCTAAAAAGTACACACAATGACACTAAAAATTTAAACTAACACTTTGACACTATTTTATTGAAATAGTAAAAACGGTAAACGTTTCAATGGTTTTCAGCAAAAACCGACAAAGCCTTTTCAGCTCTTCGACTCGTGACACCGCTTCGTGACTCCGAGCGCCAGAAAGCCACTTCCGCTCTCGATCCCCTCGAGCTGCGTGAATGCTTGTCCTAGCCTCCCTCTCGCGAACACGGCCGACACGCCGTCGCAGTCAGCCGTCCGTCCGAGTCTCGCTCAGTCTCTTCGTGCACTCTTGATATCTTCTCCAACTTCGCCCAGCCTCCCTGATACTCGGCATTAAGCTCCCCGCTCGACCCTCGATCACCCGCCGTCGATAGTCGGTCAGCATCTCCACCCTGCACAAACAAGACAAGCCAAAACAAGAACGCGACGCACTGCGGAAACCCTTGGCAGCCACACCTTCACTCCACATCGAAACCCTCGATGCACTCCACATACTCTCGACCACTCATCCACTCAGACGCTCATCCTTGTCAATCACTCATCATCCAAATCGAAACCACCCTTGGTTTCTCAATCTCCCCCTTGATGAATGCATTGACAACCCTAAAGCAAAGACATGATGAGGTAGCAAGTTACGCGCACAAAGTGACCATAAAAACTCACAAAAGAGCAAAGCATGTCACTTGGTAAAAGATCTCGCTTGGGAAAAAACCTTATGCAAGGCAAAGCAAAAGCAAAAGCATCAAAAGTGCATCGCATCAAGCATCAAAAGCGCATCGCATCAAAAGCACATCAAAAGCATTTCAACATGAAAGCCAACTTCCCCTTAACCAAGCAATCCAAAAGTCAAAGCATCATGTAGATCATTTCTCCCCCTTTGACAATGCAAGCATCAAGGAGGTAAAAAGATGCAAAGAGGGGAATGAGGGTAAAGCAGAGATGTGAGCTTCTGAAACATGAGCAACTGCAATCACAGTACCAGCAAGTATTCGCCTTGAATAACATCTAAAAGTATTGAAAGACATCCTCATATGTATACCATCTAAACAAAAAGACATGAGCAAGGATTTTCAGTTTTTAGCAAATAAAAGCATCACCGCTCAGACTAGTATACTAGACATGTCAAGGCATGAGATGCAAAAGCCAAGAAAGCACACACTAGATAAGCGTATCCCACTCCAAGGTGCTTCAGCAAACATGATATGCAATGAATTTAAAATTTTTCATTTTTGTGCCAAGGGTTATTTGCATGTCAACCTTATGCTAACCGACCATGCTAAGCCTAGGTTGAAACCATCAGAATCTTAAAAGCAATGGTCTCGGTATACACTCAATGTCCCGGTTCATACCAAAGTGCTATGGTAAGCCGTCCAGAAAAAAGTAGTGCGACAAAGCAAACCCACCTAGATCTTTTCAAAATTCAGCACACAAAAGCATGAATAACATTCATTTTCATTTTCATTCATTTTTCATTCAATTTCATTTTCATTTTCAGACATTTTTGAAGAACTCTTGTTGTGTATCAGCATCCAAGTAAAAAGGACCTAGCTATCAGATGTGTGAAAGACAGCAAAAGCACTCAGCCAATCCATGCTAGATCCCAGACTAAGCAGTGACCATTTTCAAATTTTCACAAATAAAAGACATGCTCATGTCAATTCCCAGAAGAATACATGCCAAGTAGTCAACAGTATTAAAGATAATAATTCAAAAGCATTACAAAGCATGTACTTGTAAAAGCAATTAATCAAATGACACAAGTCATGCAATGCTACACAACTCCCCCTCAAAACATGCTCGTATCTCTCGGATGCTTAGTGAGAGGGTGAGATAAAAATTGCTTTGGAATCCAATAGCGCAAAACACGAGATCCAGGCAAAGTAGAAGACTGACCATACACAGGAGATAAACCATGATAAAAAGTGTGAGGTCTAGCAATAAAGCGCGAACCTGGAAATCGACGAGGTCTCCCAACATGTCGAGCATCAAAGCCTCTTACACGTGGTCTATCACCATATGAAGAATGGTGTACACCACGAGGGGCAAAATCACTCTCATGACTCCCTAAGTAGAGAAGTAAAATCTCGAGTACTCAGCGTTGGGTTTAGAGATAAGATGCTTAGGTATCCAGCGCTGAACGACCTGAGAAGTAGATAAAGCAGGAGACTGTGTGTGATGAGAATCATACTGCAGCTGAGGTCTCCTAAAATAATTAGGACCAAAATGCCTACGTGGTCTATCATCATACGAGGTACGATATACACCACGATGAACATAGACACTCATATAATTGTAAGGAGCCTCAGAATCAGGATGAGAATGAAAAGAAGACTCATGCATACCCAAAGATGGGTAGTGCATGTCCTGAAAACTCATAGCAAAAACCGTCGCTCATCCCTGATACGACGAAAGCAAAACCCAACCAAATGACCCACCCGATGACAATAAGAACAGTGATACATTTTCTTGGGTGTGTGGGTATGGGTCTCAGGCGCAAATCTCACAGTTTTCTTGGGTTTTGGCTGAGGAGGTTCATCTAATGCACGAAGAGCTTTCTTTGTTGGTTGGGTAGGATTCTTGGCTTTTTGATCGGTGTCTAACTGGGCTCTCTCTTTCTCAAGGGTAGTGGGAGGAGTGAACACAATTTTGCTCAAAGTATCTGGAGTGGTTCTCTCAAAACCCATCCCGAGAGCTAACCCTACCCTGTCAGCACACATTTTGGTTTTAGCCAAAAACAGGTCCATCCTACCCTTTCCTTCCGTGCATTTTTCCACTACGGATAGAAGATAGTCATTCTCACATTTCAATTTCTCTCCTTGCTCTCTAGCAAAGCTGAGTTGGTCCTTCAGGGTGATGTAGGTGGGACAAGCCGGCTGCACATCCTTAGAACACTCAGCACTCTCCAATCTAGCCTTAAGCTCATCGATATGTTTGTCTCTCAGACTAACACTCACAATCAAAAGGGTGCAGTTCAAGCATTCATCGATGGCATCAGGTCTAGACTCCACTACCATTAGTTGCTTCTGAACATTTTCAAGATTTTCAATGTTTTTAGTATGAATCAAATGCAACTGAGAAAGTTTATCCATCAAAATAAGACATGACTCACAATCAGCAGTTTCAGATTTAGATTTCAATAAAGCAAGTTCAATAGACAGCTATTCAATTTTAAGCTTTTGTTCTTTTCTTTCTTTAGCAGCAAGTTTGAGTAGTCTATCTTGAGAAATCATAGCATCATGTAATTCATCGTTTTGCACAAGTAATTGATCAAGATATAGACTGACCTCAGATATGTCGGGTTCATCGCTGCTTTGCTTGCAGTTGGCCATGAAGTAGAGGCTGTTGAAGTCCTTCATCTTTTCTTTCTTCTCGTCTGGTTCATCTTCATCAGAACTAGGATCTTCGCTCGAGGTGTTGTCGATGTCGCTAAGTGCTGCCACGAAAGCCCGAGCCATTTTTTTCGCCACCTTTCCTCTTTTGCCTTTGTAGAACAGTTTTCTATCTTTTTTCTGATACTTTTGTTCACGTTCATTTGTGTCTTTTAGTTTTGGGAAGTTGGCTTTAATGTGATTTAGATCTCCACACTCGAAACACCCTCGAGAGCCTCCTCTCCTCTGGTCTCTTCTATCATTATAGAATCGAGTGAACTTTTTGACTATGAGAGCAAGCTCTTCATCCTCTAATGTGTCCACTTCCTCCTTTGTGATAGAGACTAAAGAAGACAAGGCAAATCCCCTAGAAAAAGCACACACACTAGACATGCTACCTCCAGATAAGGTGCCACTGTCGGAACCGGAAACTAGTGCCATGGATTGTGGCAAAGATCTCCCAATCCCAGAACAAGATGCATTGGCGATCTAGGTGGACTTAAGCTTACTGAAAAGTTCATCGCATGTCAAAGTATTAAAGCTCGCAGATTCTTCAATGCTTGAGATCTTAACTTCCCATATGCTACGATCCAGAGCATAGAGAAGTTTGATCGCACAGTTATGATCAGAGTAAGTTAGCGTCCCAGTGGATCGCAAGTTACTAACAATGCCATCAAAGCGAGCAAACAAAGCATCAACAGATTCGCCATGGCCCTGCACGAACATTTGGTATTCTTGATTATACGTGCTCTACCTCCTAGCATTAATCTTTGATGTTCCCTCATGAAAAATACTCAATGTCGACCAAATCTCTCGAGCAGTACGAAGGTGCTGAACCCTGTCGAACTCGTTGCGACTCAGACTGATAAAAATAATGTTTCTAGCCTTGCTATTACATTCATATTGAGCTTTCTCAGTCTCTGAGGTACGAGTTTCAGGGATCGTATACTGGGATGCAATAATGTCCCATATCGCACTTCCTTGACTAAGCAAATAGGCCTCCATGCACACCTTCCAATAGGCATAGTCTCAACCATCAAACATTGGGATCTTGGTGTTCCTTTCCATGTCGCCAAAACAAGGATCACAACCAGTTAGGGTCAACTCGTGATCAAACCGGCTCTGATACCTATTGTGGGATCGGAATGGTGACTAGAGGGGAATGAATAGGCGCCTCGATACTTTCTTTTGAAGTGATGGCCTAATCAAATCACCCAACGCACCTCTAAAAACACAAATCCACGTTTCAATTCAAACAGTACAAAAGTTGAGCTCAAACAGATTCAAACGCCCAAAAATAGCTTTGATTCAAGCTTCTAGACAACACCTGTCAGAAATACTCACTCTGGAGATCAATTTCAAGTGTAGACAGTAAATCAGAACGTTTTTACTCAATCACAATTAGATTCATTCACTTCTGAAATTTTTCGTATTAAGAATAGTAAAAATACCTTCAAGAATGAGCATATGTCATTCTTTAATTTCAGATTGCAACTTTCAAACTCAATTTAGTGTCTAAACAGCATACCAAGATTCACAGCTTGCCAATCTAGCAGAAATCAGAAATGCTAAACAGATAAACTACAATTTCAGACTTTGTGTGAAGTATTCACGATTTTTCCGGACAATGAACAATATTGGTACCTTCAATAGCATGCATGTATCACTTTTAGTTCAATTGCAAGTTTCAACTTCAAACTTATTTTAGTGCAGCACAACTAAATTCAGACTTTGTCAAAAAAAAACTAGAACTGAAAATATGCAACTCAGCACAAACAAATTCAGGTATTTTGAAGATTGCTCTCCATGGCACACTATTACAGTTCTGAAAATATTTACTGAAACAGTTACCAAATGTAAACAGCTACTGGTTCAGATTAGTTGACTGTAATTCAAAACAGACCACAAAACTTGAAACTGAATATTCTACAAGTAAATCAATAGAATCAGAATCTCTGAAAATTATATTCAACTGCAGTTACTGTAGAATATACGACAATAGGAAATAAATCACTTTAGCACATGAATTCACTTCAACAGATCATTTCAAACCTTCTGTTTTAAACCTAGGTTCAGAGAAACACTTTGTTTTTCAACTCTGTTTTGAATTCAGAAAATTTGATACTGAAACTCAAGAGTTCCTGCTCTTTCAGACCATATACAAATCAGGGAAAAAACCTTCAGAACAGAAACAGTTCTTTTCAGCAAAACTTCTCAAACAAATTCAGGCTTGCAGACTTATATTAGACTTTATAACATTGAACAAAAACACAATCAGATCAAGTGCTGAACATGAAGTATACTTTCCAGAAAACTCAATTCATGAATCTGATTAACACTAACCAAGATATGCACTCAGATTCTGAAAAACTATCCTCACCAGATTGGTTGATATCAGCAAACAACTTGAGTACTCAATCAGCAACAATAGAATGGAAATTTAAATTGATTCAGCTACTTGCAACAAAAGATATGTACTGAACTATCATGAACCAAACCTGATTCTGAACCAACAAAACTTAGAAAGGCATCAAAACATTTTAAGACATCAAGATGCAAGCAGTAGTCAGATTGGTTTTCAGATTTGAAACAAATTCTGTACACTATTCATGATACGGTTTGTTTCAAGAGAATAAAATTCCTGGTTCTGAATTTATGTAATCCAAAATGCTGAGCAACAATTAAAACCCTACAATTCATGCAACAGATCAGAGCCAACATTCAGAATTAAACAGAGCTTATCACATCACATGAATACTCAATTCAAAATGTCTCAAACACCCAAAACTTAGATCAGTTCTGAACCAGAGAAGAGGTTGTCTAACAAAATCAGAAAAAAATGATTACACTGATTCAATTACGTTTGATCTAACAACTTGAAGTGATCTCAAATCATCATTCATATAAATCACTTTAGATTGACTGTTATCCACGCATGTTCACTTGACAACATCCTTATGTAATGAGAAACCAGGGGTGGTTTCGGTCTAAATGATGAGCGATTGACAACGACGAACGTCTGAGTGAAGTTGGCTGAGAGCTGGTGAATTGCATCGAGGGTGTCGATGCGGGTTGATTGTCTGGCTGCCGAGGGGTTCGGCAGTGTACATCGAGGGTATCGATGTGGTGTGAAAGGGTTGGCTGCCGAGGGGTTCGGCAGTGCATCGCGTTGTGTCATGTCCTTGTTTTGGCTGCTTGTCGTGTTTGTGCAGGGTGGAGATGCTAACAGATTGTCGACGGCGGGTGAACGAGGGTCGAGCGCGGAGCCGATGCCGAGGATCAAGGAGGCTGGGCGAAGTTTGGGTAGATCTCCAGGATGCGCGAAGAGACGGAGCAAGACTTAGACGGACAGCGGACGGACGGACGGATGGCTGCCTGCGACGACGTGTCGATCGTGTTCACGAGAGGGAGGCCAGGACAAGCATTCGCGCGGCTCGAGGGGATCGAGAGCGGAAAGTGGCTTGCTGGCGCTCGGAGTCGTGAAGCGGTGTCATGGGTCGAGAAGCTGAAAAGGCTTTGTCGGTTTTTGCTGAAAACCGTCGTATCATCTGTCGCATTTACTATTTCAATAAAATAGTGTCGAAATGTTAGTTTAAATTTTAGCGTCATTAGTGTATACTTTTTAGTGTATTTTTAGAATGTATATTCTGAAAATATATTAAAAAGGAGTCAAATGTAATTTTTCTATTTTTAGTTTTCAGTTTTGCTATTAGATAAAATCTAGGGGGCTGTTTGTAATTTTGGCCTTCTAGAAGCTTGGAGTGGTTGGGATAAATATCCCATGGGGGCTGTGCTGGCTAAACAACCGTGAGAGACATCCAGAATGATCTACAAATCAAATTTGTATCTTGCTTCTTGAAAGCTTTGCTCAGCCGAGAGAATATTTTCAAATTGATTACTCGTGAAAATGAACAGCATATACTGATTTTTGCCGGAAGTGCCGATGCCAACAATGAAGCGCTACAGCAGTGATTCTCTCCCAGGCGCTAGAGGTAAATCTCACTGGATGCGATTTTGAGAGCCCTTTATTTTGTGTTTTTGATACAGAACTCGATATGGAAGTCTATACATGATTTGTTGTACAAGTTTTGAATGTTCCATTTTCGAAACTTGCATCTAGTTTCGGAGAGTCTGCATATTTCTTTTGTTGATTCCAAGTGATGCATCTGGGTCTGTTTTTCTGGCAGAAATGTTTCTCTCTGTAGTGCTGAAATCTGTTTATAAGGAGGTTGAATCAGTTTGAATCAGATTGTCATGTGATTAGTTGAATATGGTTTCAAATTTGAAATAGTTTTTAAGTTATTTGAAGTGGAGAATAGCTGAAATTTTCAGATCTAAATTTGAGTGAAAATATGTGCTGTTTTCAGATTTGAGCATGATTTCTATATCTGTTTCAGAACTGATTTGAATTCAGTTTTGTATTTGAACAATTCTTGATCTGTTCTGAAAATGATTTTTGAGCTGTAATCTGAAGATATATTTCTGAAAATATGGAGCACTGCTAGTTTTGCTACAGATTTGCAGCAAGGGCATTTTGATCAGAGTGTTTGAACTTGACTTTGGTTTTTGCCATGTTTGATCTTGGCTTTAGTTTTTGCCATGTCATCTTCAGTATTTTTGCCATCTAGAACATCCGACGAAATAGAATCCAATCTTCTTTTTGCTTGCACAATTGTTCATCCGGGTGAATGTGGATATCCTGTGTGTGAATGTGAATAGCGCTGTTGACTCTGCCGGTTTAGCTACAGCACCGCTGTTTTTGCCAATCCGGTTACAGCGTTGTCGATAAATCTCCCCTGTTCATCATCCAGTTGCTTGTGGTTCTCAGAAATTGTCCAAAACATCTGAGTGCTGGTTTCTCTGAAATGGCATGACTATCAACAGTACTCTCGGTAAGAAGTATTCATCATATGAAGTATAAGTTTCATCAGCAAGTTTCAACAGGTAAAATTTGTTATCTGAATTTGTTAATTCTCCTTGATGCTTTGATACATTCATTTCTGAATTGTTTGGAATATGTTTTCAGCATGCATATATGTAGTTCAAATCTGTTTTGTAGTTCTGAAAACAGCTTTACCATGAATAGTGTTCAATTGATTTAATTCTGTTTTAGAGCTTGCTGAGTACTGTTTTTCATATTGTGATGAATTGCAATACTTCTTTGTCTCAGCAACTCATAGCTTGAACCAGAAACTTTTCTCTTGGAAGAACACATTCTAGTGAACAGCACTTAGCACCTTTATTCAGTGCATCCTCTACAGAATCTGCTTCCTGTTTGTGTGATCTGAAATTGTTTATTTCAGGTTGTCAGTTTTGCTACAATCTGTTAAAACTCTGAATATAGTGCTCTATGTGCTGAAGTTTCAGATAATTACTGTGTTGACAAGGTTTATTGTATATCTTGCTGTTCTGAAATTTGATTGTTGCTATAAATTGCAAACTGAATCAGTTTTAGATAAATTCAATTGGTTGGAGTGTTAGTTACTATTCACCATCCAAAAATTGTAATCTGAATTTGATTGATTAGAGTTGTGAATTTTCAGATTCCATATTGCTCAATATGTTCTGAGTTGGCTTGTGCTTATCTAGAGTGAATCTGAAATTGGAACTTTCAAATTGAATCAAAGTTTACAAATTCACTTTGCTGATTTTACTTTTACTATTCATCGTCTGAAAAATTCAGAAATGTTCGAATCTTGATTGTGAGTGGTTTGATTTGAGCTGTTTCACGTCTATAAACTTGAATTGATCATTTGTATGAGTGATTTGATATAGGTGTTATCTAGGATCTTGAAACGAAGCTGTTTTTGAGCTTTTGACTCTGTTTGAGCTTAATATTTGTACTGTTTGAATTGAAGCGTGAATTTGTGTTTTTAGAGGTGCATCGGGTGTTTTGATTAGGCCATCACTTCGAAATAAGTTGTCGAGGCGCCTATTCACCCCCCCCCCCCCTCTAGTCGCCATTCCGATCCCACATGTAATGAACTCAAGCACATAGAGACATATTCAGAGTGATCAGAAATTAATCATCAATTAAAACTGAAACTACTCTCAAACCTGAATAGATTCAATCAACAGGACATTTATGAATACTCATCAATCAAAAACCAGAGATAATCATACCAACTATCATCTCAGATCATCAAGAGACAACAGAAAATATGATGAGATTCTAACCGGACTGATGGCTGAGGGAAACAAGCTTCTGGAGTGCCGGCAACTCTGTAGCGAAGTCCGGCAAAACCTTCTGGTTGCTGTTCACCGTCAAACAATCACAGCAGACAAAAGTCTATCGGCAGAACTCTGTAGCGATCCGGCAAAGCTGAGAGTAGCTGTTCACGGTCAAGCATTTTCAGCAGCAAAACGCTCTCTCGGTAGAACAAGATGTGCAAGCAAAAACGAATTTGATTTCCCTCAAAATGTTCTAGACAGCTCTACTCTGATCGGCCAACCAAGGGGATATTTATCCCACCAACTCCATGTTTCTAGAAGGCCTTTTTACAAACAGCCCCCTAGAAAGACTCAATATTCAAAACTGAAAATTACAACTAGAAATACCCTATTTTACTCTAGAAAATTATAAATGACCTCTCTTTAGAATATTTTCAGAATATGTATACTCCAAAAATACTCTAAAAAGTACACACAATGACACTAAAAATTTAAACTAACACTTTGACACTATTTTATTGAAATAGTAAAAACGGTAAACGTTTCAATGGTTTTCAGCAAAAACCGACAAAGTCTTTTCAGCTCTTCGACTCGTGACACCGCTTCGTGACTCCGAGCGCCAGAAAGCCACTTCTGCTCTCGATCCCCTCGAGTTGCGTGAATGCTTGTCCTAGCCTCCCTCTCGCGAACACGGCCGACACGCCGTCGCAGTCAGCCGTCCGTCCGAGTCTCGCTCAGTCTCTTCGTGCACTCTTGAGATCTTCTCCAACTTCGCCCAGCCTCCCTGATACTCGGCATTAAGCTCCCCGCTCGACCCTCGATCACCCGCCGTCGATAGTCGGTCAGCATCTCCACCCTGCACAAACAAGACAAGCCAAAACAAGAACGCGACGCACTGCTGAAACCCTCGGCAGCCACACCTTCACTCCACATCGAAACCCTTGATGCACTCCACATACTCTCAACCACTCATCTGCTCAGACGCTCATCCTTGTCAATCACTCATCATCTAGACCGAAACCACCATTGGTTTCTCAATGTTCAACCATTATGGGCCGAAGCCTACCATCGAAGGGTTCGCCCAGAGCAGGGTTGGGTTAGGCCATTGGGATCCGAACTCGCTGTGCGGAGGGTTCGGCCACTGGGGTCCGAATTCATTGTGCGAAGGTTTCAGCCACTAGGGTCCGAACTCACTGTGCGAAGGGTCCGACCACTGTGGTCCAAACTCAACCTCCAGAGGGTTCGACCGTCGGGGTCTGAACTCACCCTTCGGCTGTCTTGGCCCCGCATTTTTGACCCGGGGCCTATTTCCTTGACTCTCTTCTGGTGTTTGCCTAACAGCATCTGGTACGTCACCTTTGGTTTTTTGTGAGCCCTGGCCTAAGGAGATGTAATGATGTTCTTTTTCCACACTCCTACTTCAGGGTTCTTTGGTACGAGCGTGTGCGTGCGTGATTCTTCGATAACGACTACTTTCCCCTTAGCTGACTCGGCCTGATCTGGCCGAATCACCACCTTCTTCTCGTCGAGGTCGATGGTGTTCACGGGAAAGTGGTCTTTGTCCAGCTTCATCTTTGGACTAGAATCTATTTTCAATCGTCCTTCCTCTATGGCCAATTGAACCTGCCAACGAAAAACATTACAGTCGTTAGTATAATAGGAATGTGAATCATGCCACTTACAGTAGGGACGTTTCTTTAGTTCGTCGCATTTAGTTATATCAAACGAGTATTTAGCTTTGCTGGGCCAACTCTTAGTGGGAGACGGCCGTAGCACGGAACAAGTGATGGGTTAGCGTTCCAAACCCATTTGGTCGCATATATGTCAGTCGAATCTTCTTCTTCCTCTGACTCTTCTTCGTCAGAGTGTTCCATGATGTGGACTTCAGCCCTAGGCTTGTTGAACGTTTGAATGAACTTCTTATCTTTGGCTCGGCCTTCTTGGACCAGAGCCTACTGTAGGACTTTGCTAACTTCTAAAAAGTTCTGGTTGTCTAGCCTCTCTTTAATCTCAGAACACAACCCGTTAAAAGCTAGATCTGCCAAATCCCTTTCTGAAATATTGAGACTAAAACATCGGTTTATGGTGTCTCTAAAGCGCTTGATGTACTCAGAAACACTCTCGCTAGACTTCTGTTTGACTGATGTCAAGTGTGAAAGCCTGAGTTCTGTCTCGCCCGTATAAAAATAGTCATGGAACCTTTGTTCTAATTGGGCCCACGTTTGGATAGAGTTCGGCGGGAGCGTCGAAAACCAAGTGAAAGCGGTGTCGGATAGTGAAAGAGAAAACAATCTAAGTTTTTATGTGTCTGACCCACTAGCTTCTCCACATTGTGCTAAGAACTGGCTAATATGCTCTAGTGTGGTCTTGTTACCCTCACCGTCGAATTTGGTGAATTTAGGAACTCTATAGCCGTGAGGGTAGGGTATGGTGTCAAAATGATCAGGGTACGGCTTTCGGTAAACCCTATCCCGATCTCTAGACATGAAACTGGTGCACTCTCTAAACATTGCGTGGATCCGCTCCTCAATGTCGTCCTGGCCTCCTTCCTGCGCGTGTCTCTCATGCGGGGGCGCAACACGCGGCGTTATGTCGGTGTGTCAGCCGCGGGGGTCTTCCTCACGTGCTGGCTCGGGATATATGACGTGCTCAGCCCTATGCATTTGCATGGGAGCATGCGGTGCGGGCAACACGGGAAAAGCTGGCGCGGGCGTAGGTGGAGGCGACGCATAATAAGCAGGGTTAGCTTGTCCGTGAGTGTAGTGACTTGTCTCAGCCATATATGTTGAGGCCGAAGACGTGATAGCTTTGCCAGTACTACTGTCGGTTCTGCTGTAAATGCGATTTTATTAGGGGTACACTAGTGATTAGAGTTGGAGGAACAGCCTCGGTAAAGCCAATCCTTCTAAACATCGCCTCTACCTGAGAGCTAATTATCGAATCTAAACGGTTGGCTAGCGAAGCGCTAACAGTTTGATCTACCGATGCGGCTATCTTTTGCTCAATCTCTAAAGAAGACAAAGGAGGTGATACTAGTGTTACCTGAGTCCAAGCGAGGTCGGGGATGTTGACGTCGTGCTTGATGAAGCCCGCGCATGTCTTGACATAGCTCCCGAGCATGAGATCTTAGAGTTCTTTCATCTTTGCCTCGATCTCCGCCCGACTTTCCTCAGGGATATATTCAAGGATGGGCGTCATAATGTTGCAGTTGTCGATCTCTGCGTCCCCCATGGGATCCATCGGCATTGTAGATGTAGTAGCCGTCGTAGAAGTGCCCGTAGCCGATGTAGACGTACTTGTCATGTTGGCGTAGCCCTCCCCAGTAGAGTCGCCAAAAAGTGTGTTGACATGAAAAAGTGCCCCCACACTTGGGTTAGTTCGACGATCCAAAAGTGCATGGATACTTAGGAACAAGCCAAAGCGTAACACAGCACTGACGTCGCGTTCCGACTAGCCTTAACAGTAGCAAGGAGGGTGGAGTCACCAGGTAATCAGATCACACAGAAAAATAATCCAATTAGCCGAAATATATAGATGAAATAACCCAATCGGCCGAACAGATCCTGATTGGTTCGGAGTGTACCGTGCGAAGGGTCACCGAAGGGGGCCTTCAGTGTCTGGTGCGAAGGGTGCGCCGAAGGTGGCCTTCAGCGTTCGGATCGATATGGCCGAAGACAGGCTCCGAACAATCGTGACTCGAAATCACCTCCGATTGACAGGGTTCGGTGCGAAGCCTTTTGACACTATGAAGTCCAACGCAGAGTGCCGGCGCAACGAAGTACGGTACGGAGCACTGTAGGACCGAAAGTAGCGACCAGAGGGAGGTGAATGGGCGC
Source organism: Zizania palustris (assembly GCA_019279435.1). NCBI lineage: Eukaryota > Viridiplantae > Streptophyta > Magnoliopsida > Poales > Poaceae > Zizania > Zizania palustris. The sequence continues at coordinate 11,979 of JAAALK010000030.1, read as the reverse complement.
CTAAAAAATTCTTTCGAATCAAAGGCCTCCTCCCAACACCCAACACACCTCAACAAACAATCAGCAAAAACAAAATAGATCACAGGTACTAAAAATTAATCTAGCCTAAAAACAACTGGTGTCCTAGTAGAAAGGACACCAACACAGTGCTTAAAGGCAGATCAACAAAGCATTCAACTCACAGACATTTCATGCATCATAAAAGTTAATCATCACATGCATTTAACTCAAGTGCACGCAAAATGGGAAGAAATTTTACTGTTCAAATTTGTCTCCTGTTCGATACTTGCCGAAGCCCATGCGAAGCCGGTGCACGAAGTCCTCCACAGGCTGTGATGCCTTCTGCAGGCTTCAAAGCTGAAATCTCAGTGAAGTCTGCTGTGCTGGACGACGTAGCCGACACTTTGCGTGGGCAGTTCACCGAAGCCTGGCAGCCCCTCGTCCGGGACTTCGCTTGGCCAGAGGCTTCGCTCGTGCCTCCACGTCTCAAGCACTGAAGCCCTTCGTCTTCTCGATGCCTCCACCACACACAAGCTTCGCCAGCACACAGCAAACGCCACACACGTGCCCCGATCCCATGTGCCTCTGCCTCTGACATGCCACTACGCAATAGCTTCTCTGCAAACAGTGCACCGAAGACCGTTCGCTACGCCTGCCGCATGCACGTGGTGCGGCTACTCCCCGAGACCCGTGCGTTGATGACGCTCGACTACCGTGCGGCTGAGCACCAAGGCCTAAGCCCTGACGTGCCGCTAGGCTAGCTGCTAGCCTGACTGTTAGTCGACCAGCACCGCGCCATGAATGAGAAACACGCGGCCTCCAAGAATGAAATACGGCTAGGAAAAATCCCTACTAAAACCGACGACGAAATTTCACAGATGGAGGAAAAATGTTCGGCGGCGCTACGCAAGAAGAAGAAGGAAAAAAACAGATTGAACTCTGATTTGAAAAGTGATTGAGTTCCGCCTAACCCTAGGGATTGGGGCCCTATTTATAGGCAGCCCAATAGATTAGGAAAAAACCAAAAATACCCTTAGGGTTTAAACAGACGCTGAAATAAAAATGGAAAAACCAACATGCCCTTAGGATTTTTTACAGACTCAACTAACATAGACTATGGGCCTAAAGGAAAAATAGTAAAATCCTAACTAAAGATAACTTGTCCTGATGCGAAGCTTTCGTAGCAGCTACGGCTTCGCCTCAGAACGGTCAGATCCGAGATCAGCGGTCGTCAGTTTTGCGCCGAAACTGACAAAGCGTCCACCGTATTCACACCGAGTACACGGATTGGGCTGGCCTGACTCCACGACTCCCTCAGCCCGGCAATCACTTGCCGCCCGTGTACTTGAGTCAATCCCGGTCAACAGACCAGTGGATCCTCTACCGCTCCTGGCCCATGTACTCGGATTGGACCGGCCCGACTCCGCAGCCCCTCTGCCCGACAGTCGCTCACCGCCCGTGTACCTGAGTCACAAGCGGACCAGATACGACAGGTCTCATCTTCTCTCCACATCTTCTCTTTGACTTTCGTTGACAATCACTCATCACATCTGGAGCCATGAGGCTCATGCTCTTCAACATGGCTCCTCAATCTCCCCCTTGATGAGTGCATTGTCAACACCTTCTTCAGCAATTCTTCAATTCCTGCAAAACACGTGGAAACACGAAAACGAAACACAAGAAGACAGAAAGAAGAAAATAAAATAAAAGTTTAACCCTAATAACCAAAAGCCGAACAAAAAACCAGAAAGCGGTCATTATGTTTAACCAAAAATAAAAAACTCAAAACGAGTGCAATCTCAGAATTATCAACAAGGATATCCAAAGAGTAAGGGCAAAAAGAGACTAAAACTCCCCCTGAAACAAATCCTAGAGAAAGCAAAAATTCCCCTAAACACTTCTAAAAGATCGAGTAACCCAAAATTTCTCCCCCTTGTTGACAATTGGACTCATCAAGTGAGACTAAATGCACTCTAAAGAGATACAGACTCAAACTCCCCCTGAAATGTAGCTCCCCCTCAAAATATGCAATGAATGCAACTGGGGTGCAGGTGGAGTGTAAAAAGCATGCTTCTCAGATATGATTGACTACAATTACAGCATCTAACAAGTATAGCAAAAGAAGTATTGTTTAGGACACATGGAATGATCAGTGCAACAGATGATATCTAAAGAAAAGTCATTAGCACGCATTTTTAGATTTTTGAAAACAAAAGCATCACCACATTTTCTAGTTGACAAGAAAAGTAAAGCATGAGATGCAAGGGCTAGCTGATATCTACTAAGATAAGCATTGTCCATAACAAAGTGTGAGAAACCAAGGGTTGGTTTCGGTGTTTTGTGATGAGTGATTGACAGGATTTTTACCCTCTGTTCGAAGGGTACCTCCGAAGGGGGTTCGGAGGTTGGACCTCCGAAGGGTGTTCGGAGGTGGTACCTCCGAAGGGTGTTCGGAGGTGGTTTCACCGAAAGGTGTTCGGTGTTTGCTTGTTGCAGCTGTTGCAGCGGAGTGTGCTTGTCGGAGGGGTCCGACAGTACACGATGACTGGGTGTGTACCGAAGGCTTCGGTACTTTGGGCGGTACACCGGAGTGTGTATCGGAGGTTGCTAACCCGAAGAGGTCTCCGGAGTACTGGATACACTTGTCTATTTTTCTGTGGTGCGCAGGGACTTCGGAGGCGACGGACAAGGTTCGCAGCAGGTGAACCTGGGTCAAGCGGGAGGCTTGATGCCAGGGGAGCGGGGAGCTCCGTCACGGTGGCTGCGAAGGTGGTCCGGGTCGGTCCTCGGGTCGAGGCGCGCCAGGTGAAGGCAGAGAGTGCGGAGCGTGGCTCCGGCTGAAGGTGCTCCGGGACAAAGTCCTCGGAGTTGAGGCACTTCGAAGGTACTCCGGAAGGAGTGACTTCGGAGTTGGATGGAACAAGTCCTCTGCGAAGGCAAGGAATTCGAAGTGTGCTCCGGAGGGAGACATTCGAAGGTACCCGACGAAGGTCTCAGAAGTCGAGGCGTATCGAAGGCATGGTCCGGGTGAGGCTCGTCGAGGAGTGTGCTCGGGGAGAGGCACTGCGACGAAGGGCTCATGGAATGCTTCGTGCGGAGGCCTTGGACGAAGGAGGGACTTCGAAGGGTGATACTCCGAAGGTGGGGCTTCGGAGTGAGGAAGGCTTCGGAGCAAGGCTAGCTCCGGAGCTAGGTTGACTTGAGGTACTTCGGCCTGCATGGCTTCGGTACACGGACTGACGGAATTCGAGCTGGGTGAAGCTGCGAAGCCGTGGTGGTCCACTCCGGAGGTGTTGGTGCGAAGGCCCAAGGGCTTTGACGGCTTTGGCTCAAAACCGTCACTGTATCGGAGGCCATCTTCGGCGAAGCGAAGGCCAACAGGCTCAAGGCTTCTCGCCGAAGCTACCGCACCCTCGCGTGCGAAGGGAGGCTGCAGAAGGTCAAAGACTACAAAGGCTGACACTGTCTGTTCTGTAAAAAGTTGACGCTGTCCCCTCTGCAGAAGCTGACAGAGAAGCCTCCAGAATAAAGGTGGACTACCTTTTGTACCCCTTAGTTCTGTAGAGACAAAATCAATGTAAACCCTAGGGGTAGTGTAGTCATTTCCTTTGGGTGAACTGTGGGCTATAAATATGGGGGCTCGGTAGGTAACATTGAACACTTTTTGAGCATTTACTCTTGAGCTCCTGTAGCCACATACCTCGCTGTATTCATCCAGAGTTCAATTCATTTTGTGTTCCTTGTTCAAGCGGCGAAGCCCTGCTTCTTTGTGCTTTTTGCTTGAGCTCGCATTACATACCTCGCTAGTTGTAGTGCACCGAAGCCTGTCTAGGCGAAGGTTGTCTTTGTGCGAAGTGTGTTTTTCAGCGTGCTGTCGCTCTATGTAACTTGAGGCTAGACCTCACAGCTTACTAGCGAAGCCCTGATCGAGGCCCGTTTTGCTTCTTGTGTCGAAGCCCGTAGCGAAGTCCGTTTGTGTGCGTGTAGACCTTCGTGTACGAAGCACAACACCAGTTGCTGCTGCCAAGTACTTGGTCGAAGTCCTCAGAGGGCAGTCCACTCTTGCGAGGGGTGAAGTGCGAAGCCTGCTCGAAGCACCCTGTGTGCGGAGCCTGCACTTACTTAGCAGAGTAGATTTTCGAGGGTTGTTAGTTGAGCGAAGTCTTCTTGGCTTCGAACTTTTGCTCCTGCGAAGCCTGTGTTCGGAGCTGTCGAAGTACCTCCGAACCAGACCTACGAAGGTTGTGTTCGAAGCTTGTTCCGCAGAAGACAGGATTAAAACCGAAGGCTGTTTTTAGCCTGAATTTTTAAAAAAGCTCCCATTCACCCCCCCTCTGGTCGCCGTTTCCGGTCCAACAAAGTGCTTCAACAAACTTGTTATCTTTTTAATTTGTAGCCTTTTTCTTTTCCTTTTTCATTTTTGCTAGAGGTTATTTGCATGTCAACCTTATGCTAACCGACCAAGTCAAGTCTAGGCTAGAACTGGACCATCAGAAGCTTAAGACATTGGTCTTGGCATACATTACATTGTCCTAGTTCATACCAAAGTGCTATGGTAAGCAGTCCAGAACAATGCAATGCGACAAAGCAAACCCACCTGGATCTTTTCAAATTATGCATAAAAAGGCATGGATTTTTCATTTTTCTGATTTTTTATCATTTTTATAGCCCATTTTCCATGTTAAAGCATATAGATGTCCAAGTTGCATATCTGCATCTAAGTAAGGATCTAGCTACAAGGCATGTAACAGATAGCAGAAGAATTCAGCCTACACATGCTGGTTACCAGAAGAAATGGTGATCATTTTCACTTTTAAAGCATAAAAGCTATGCATATGACAGATATCAGACATATCATGTGAACTGAAGAAAAACATGATCATCGACAGGTATTCAAAAGTATATAGTAGCTAGAATAAGTAAAGCAGGTCAATCATATAACAGAAGCAAGCTCAAAGTGTGATATGTGAATATGCATGATATGAACTCACACAAAAAGACTCAAGAAAGAGTAAAGAAGAAATAAAACTAACCCAAAATATCCTAAAAAGAATACACAACTCCCAAATCCCCTCGCAAACGCTCAAAAGTAGATTGATCTAGGGGCTTGGTAAAAATGTCAGCCAACTGATGATGGGTATCAACATGAACAAGGTCAATGACACCTTTCTCATATTGATCCCTTAGAAAGTGAAAGCGCACATCGATATGTTTGGTTTTTGAATGAAGACATGGGTTTTTTCCTACACTAATCGTGCTGGTGCTATCACAAAACAAAGGAACTCTGGCAGGGAAGAACAACCCAAAATCTCTCAATGTGGAAATCATCTAAACCAACTGTGAGCAGCAGCTAGCAACAGCTACATACTCAGCCTCAGTGGTAGAAAGCGCAACTCCAGATTGTTTTCGAGAAGACCAAGAGACAAGCGAAGAACCAAGAAACTAGCAAGTATCGGAAGTCGACTTGCGATCCAGCCGGCACCCACCAAATCGGCGTCGGAAAAGCCAGATAAATCAAGAGACGATGATGCTAAATAGAAAAGACCTATATCAGGCGCATAGGTAAGGTACCTAAAAATGCGCTTGACAGCCTGCCGATGAGACGCGCGTGGTGAAGACTAGAAGCGCGCGCACAGTCCCACGACAAACTGAATGTCTGGCCTCGTCGCCGTCCTTAGTCTGCTTGATCCGGAGCCCTAGGAATTACTTGAGCTCACCCATGAGGCTCATCTCAAACTCGCTGTGCATCTGCTCAGAAAACTTGGACACAAGCTCATTAGTAGAACCACCAAAAATAATGTCGTCCACGTAAATATGAGCAATCAAAAAATCTGAGCCATCTCTAAGAAAGAAAAGAGTCTTGTCCACCAAACCCATCACGAAGACACTCCCCAACAAAAATTGCTTCAACCGGTCATACCAAGCCCTAGGGGCTTGCTTCAACCATATAAAGCTTTCTGCAACTTGAAAACATGTCGAGGAAACTTAGGGTTCTCAAAACCGGGGGCTGCCTAACATAGACCTCCTCCTCTATGTACCCATTCAGAAAAGAACTCTTGACATCCATTTGAAAAAGTTTAAAACCTTTAGAAGAAGCAAATGCCAAAAGAATGCGAATGGACTCAAGACGGGCAACAGGGGCGGAGGTCTCCTCAAAATCAATACCCTCTTTCTAGCAAAAACCTTGGGCAACTAATCGAGCTTTGTTGCGCACCACAACCCCATCTTCACCTTGCTTGTTCTTAAACACCCACTTTGTGCCTATGGGGTTGCATCCAGATGGCATCTCAACCAGTGTCCAAACCCGGTTTTGAACAAAATTCTCAAGCTCTTCTTGCATGGCGTTTATCCAATTTGAATCAGAAAGAGCATGAGAAACATCTCTGGGCTCAAAGGAAGCAACAAAAGCAGATTCAACAAACACAGCAAGTGAGCCAACAGAAGAACGCAAAGATCTCGAAGTGAGATCACCAATGATGAGCTCTGAGGGGTGATCACGCTGAACTGCTTGGGATCCTAGGTGATCAGAGGTCACCTCACCGGAGTCAGCAGCTGTCACCTTTGGACTCGACTTAGGGGGATCGATCGAAGTGGAAGAAGTGATCAGAGGTACGCCCTCGTCCTCAGTCGAAGTCTCAGAAGGTGTGGGGTTTGCAGGCTGTGCAGAAGGCCCACCCTCATCAACAGCAGGAGCGTTATCATCTTCTTCGAAGATGGATTCTCCAAGCTCATCATCTCCAGAGAGCTCAAAAGAAAGAGTCAGCGAAGGCATGGACTCATCAAAAGAAACATGGCAAGTCTCAACAGGCTGCTGGGAGTCGAGGTTCCAAACACGGAAGCCTCGAGAATGCAAAGCATAACCAAGAAAGACTCCATCCCAGCAACGAGACTCAAACTTGTCCAAATGTCCTCCCTTCTTTAGCACAAAGCACTTGCATCCAAACGCTCGCAAGTGACTCACCTTGGGATGTCTGCCAAACCGCAACTCATATGATGTCTTACCTAAGTAAGCTCTAAGAAAAATGCGATTGGCAAGATAGCAAGCTGTGTTCATGGCTTCAGCCCAAAAGCACCTAGGTGTCCTATGCTCATCGAGCATCGTCCTGGACATCTCGACTAGTGTGCGGTTCTTTCGTACCACAATGCCATTCTGTGGGGGAGTGTAAGGACCAGAAAACTGGTGCTCAAAACCCTGATCCAGGTCATTTCATCGCCGACTGCCCAAGCGGAATGGTCACAAGAAGGGTACCAGTGGTGGCTCCTACGACTCCGGCAAGCACGACAACTCCACCTTCACAAAGGGCAAGCCCAAGACGAGGTTCTTTCGAAAGGCCCTAAAGGACTATTGGTGTGATAACAAGAAGCGAGACAAGGCCTTCTTCACCGAGATGGAGAGAAGCTACTCCAAGAGGTCATCGTCTTCTTCCTCTTCATTAAGCTAAAGTGATGAGGAGATCATGATCAGGGTTCGGTGCGAAGCCTTTTGACACGATGAATTCCAACGCAGAGTGCTTGCGCAACGAAGTCCGGTACAGAGCGTTGGCGTGAAGAAATCTGCTACGGAGCATTTTGGCGTGATCCCGGCGCGAAGCGACCCCAATGCGAAGTAGCTCTAGTGCGCGAGACTTGTCTAGACCAACAACTGTGTGACGACTCTGGCACAGACGGACGAAGCAGGGACTCACCGAAGGGTGCTCTGGTAGCCTCTGATACCAGCTTCCTAACTCCGGAAACCTTCGGCGAAGGGGGCTCCAAATGTGAAACCTACAGCAAAGTTGAGATCAAGTGCCAATTCAACCTGGAGACCGAATTACTAAGTGTTGCAGTAGATAAACGAAGGTAGCAATCTGTTACGTAGATTAACGGATGGTTCACATGCGAGCCAACAAGGTGATAGCAATTGGTTACATAGATTAATAGGTGATTCACAGGTGAACCAACATGGCTTACCACTATTACGGTGTGGCCGACGAAGGGCTTCCAGGCAAACCCATGAAGGTTGTACAGAAAAGAAAAGAAAGTACGGTTCAAAGCTAGGTCTTTGTGATTGATTTGTTGTGCGGGGTCTGATGAACTGGCCTCACCCTTGTATTTATAGGGGCTAGTCTTCTTATCTCTAAGTCTAATCTGATAAGATTTGGCCTAATCAAGTTTAGGGATAAAAACAACCAAAATCTATATCAAACTCTATCTCTGAAGCTTTGCCCGAAGTGGGCCTTCGGCAGGCCCGCCGAAGCATGCTCCTTGGGCCGAAGCTTCGGCGGAGCAGGCCTCCGGAGGGCCTTCGGGCCGAAGCCAGCATGCTGCTAACAGACCTCCGAGGCCTCATGCAGATGGGCCTTCAGCACTATAAGGCTTCGGCATATACCAGGACTTATGTATTTTCGGCCCAAATTACCAAAATTGATATTTTGACAATCTTGGCCATTAATGCCATTTTTGCTATCAACAAAAGGATTATGAAAAATAAACTTGTTGCTGGTATGGGAAATGGTTCAATCAGGTATTGCACTTTTGTCTCAATTTGCTGGTATGGGAAATGGTTCAATCAGATTTGCTATATGCAGTATATGCTTATAGCAGTTTGTATTCAACTATATGCACTTTTGATACATAGGAAAATTAACTATTTGCCATTAAATCGATGCTGAATTAAATCAAAAGTTGGGGAAATACCTGTACTTTGGAGCTTAGCAGACCTATTGCTAACCTTCAGCTGCAAAATTTCCAAGTTAGTAATTTACACTTACAATGTGGAGCAGTGACAAATGCAGTTGAAAGTATTGTAAAGTACAAAAGCATACCCTATTGTTTGGCCATGCAATGGATAGGTATTGAGCATCAGACAGAGTTTCCAAATTATCATATAGATGAGGGAGCAAGGTATCTCTTTTCAGCACAATAGTGACAACAACTTCATAGAACTGAACACCAAGAGCTTCACCTCCCACTATGGTGCTTGGGTCTGTTGATACAATTGTTGCTTTAGAAACAGGGGTATCTTTCCTCACAACAGCATTTAATATGACATCCCTTCCAACCTAAAGGGCATATTTCAGCAAGTGAACAAGATAAATAACACTTAAATGCATAATTAAAAGCAAGGTATACATAGTTGAGAAAATTACAAGGCTTTCTTCTGCACTGTAGGAGTTGTCTTGGTGACTTTTATTGGCTGCATTGATTTTAGAAGACGCCCTTGGAGGAACAATTTTTCTACGGTATATAGTTTGGTACACATCTTGTGTTGTATCAATATATTCATTCCCTTCATCTTGGCCTTCCTCAGACATTGGTCTCTGCAAAAACAAGGAAGTGACTATTTTAGAAGGGACTACTGCAATCTAGTAGAGAACCAAGAAAACAAAAATTTTACCTCAACATGACGTGAATTAGAAGAATGGTACACGATTGATTTCTCGCTTGTTTCGAAGTCCAGTTGAGAAAAGATAGTGAATATGCTTGCTGCAAATATCGTAATACTACTGTCAGCAATTTCAAGCTACAATTTCATAATACTAAAATTATTGAAGCGGCTTACTTCAAATAAGAATCTATATTGTCATAGTTGAACAAGACATATCTATGTGCTTGCAGCCATGTTTTATGGTCCAAAGACACATGACATTTGCCAACCAATCCCCGCCCAATGGTGCGAAAGAAAGGAGGCGTATTACCATCATCAATAGATAAACCTTCATCATTTCTAATTTATCGGGTAAATCGAGTCACACCACGTAAACAGTGTGAACAGAATGTAAGGCACTCATCCATTAAATAGCTCTCTGGAATTGATCCTTTTGCGTGACTTCTAGTGCGCACATACCCCTTACACCTCATCAAAAACCTATACATACATACATAAGAAATTAAAATGTTTTTTTTGGCATGGCTACAATGATTTAATTTTGTACAAAATCACCTTTCTACAGGATACATGTTGCGAAAATGTACTGGACCAATGATTCTTACTTGAGCAGGGAGATGAACCATCAAGTGTATCATAATGTCAAAAATGATGACAAGAATATTGTTTCAAGAAGGCATAAGGTCTCAGCTATGTCAACTTGCAATTTTTGTATATCACTTACACCAATAACAGGCGAATATATTTGCTTAAAAATTGCTCACACGAATCAATGTTGCACTAACATTTTCTGGCGGTATCCTTCTAACAGCAAGTGGAAGAAAGTGTTGTAGAAGAAGATGGTTGTCACGGCTCTTTAGCCCAATTATCTTTCTCTCACTATATGTATATTGTGGCGTATATCTGATGCATAACCATTAGGAAACTTAATACCCTTTAGTACTGTACAAAATAACTTCTTCTCTTTAGAACTCATTGAGTATGGTGTTGGAGGTAAATAAAATTTATCTTCTACTTCAATAGGATGAAGATCACTTCTTATACCAAGAGCTTGAAGGTCCAATCTAGAATTCAATTTATCCTTAGATTTCTTGTCATTACCCAACAATGTATTAATTATGTTATCATAGACGTTCTTTTCAATGTGCATGACATCAAGATTATGGCGCATGAGCAAGTCCTTCCAATATGGAAGCTTGAACCAAATGGATCTTCTTTTCCATATATTAATTGGCTCCCCCTTCTTGCGCTTTCATTTTTTTAGATTCTTCCTAGATGGATCCTTCCCAAAATTTGGTTGCATGCCTTCAGTCTGCACCAAAATTTCTTATCCGGACAATGGAGTAGGTGTCGTCTGAAACTCAGTAACCCCATCAAATGAATGACTGTCAAATCTATATGGGTGGTTTGCATGTAAGAACCTACAATGCCCCATGTAACAAGTCTTGCCACCATTCTTTAATCGAAGAGAACATGTAAATGAGTGGCACTCAAGACATGCTCCTTCACCAGAGGTAGAACATCCAGCAACATATCAAAGTCCTAGATAATCTGAAATGGTGTATAAAATGGCAGCATGCAACTGAAAGTACTCTCCCCTAGAAGCATCAAAGGTTCTAACTCCATTGACAAACATATCTACCATATCATCAAATAGAGGCTCCATAAAACATCCATATCACTACCAGGAGCAGATCGACCAGGAATTATCAATGAAATAATAAAGTTTGGTTGCTTCATACAAATCCATGGTGGAAAGTTGTATGGAATTAGAATTATAGGCCAAATACTATATGAAATATTCATGGATCTGAATGGATTGAATCCATCTGTAGCTAATGCAAGTCGGAGGTTTCGACCATCAGAAGCAAATTTTGGATATTTATGGTCTAAGTACATCCAAAGAAGAGAATCTGCCAAATGCCTAAGCAAACCATCTTTTGTGCGCTCTTCATCACGCCATCTACCTAGGGCTGAAGTTCTAGAGCAAAGAAATAATCTTTGGAACCTTCTCTTTACTGGAAAATAGCGAAGGACCTTATTAGGAACCTTGTGTGCACGTTTTGTAGTAAGGTTCTTTTTTGCTTTCCACCGTGAAGTTTTACACTTTGGACAACAATCAGCATTAGCATTATCCTTCCAATAAAGAATGCAATCATTTATACACGCATGGATATTGACATATCCAAGTCCTAGGTATTTCACAGATTTCTTGGCTTCATTGTAGTTTTTGGGTAGTACTGACCTTTCAGGAAAAGCATCATTAAGTAGATCAAGTAATAAGTCAAAACTCTTATTGGACCATCCCCCAAGCAACTTGGTGTGAAGACTATGAAACACAGCTTTGAGTATTTCTTACACCCTAGGTATAGGTCTTGCTCATAATCATTTCTTAGGTTCCTCGGAGCATCCAAATCATTTGCTTCCACTGACTCAACATCGTCCTCAAAATCCCCACTTTTGTCAATCCCACATGCTAATTCTCTCAGCAAATGAGATATATCATCTTCGCTAGACCCATCCACATCCTCCACCTCATCATACCCATGGAACTCCCTTATTATGTAACCTTGATCAAAGCCCTCACATATTAAATGCTCGCGAACCTCGCT